>OX578153.1:34234662-34384662 GCA_951213105.1 Amaurobius ferox | reverse complement strand
CATTATATAAGCAAAGTCATGTGCTGCCCAAGGTTAATAGAATATTAACAGGTTGTCTCGTTCGCTATTCCCCCAGATGGTAACATTTCTGGGCGAGCTGTGACGTCACTGCTAGACCTTCCGTTCTGTTGACCAGCGGCGCTTCGTTGAAAAACGTTGGAAAACAGCACGGTTTTATTTAAAAATGCCTTGCTTTAAACATCAACGATATACATGAACTGTTTTCTAAAATAATGTGCTAACACTGAAATATGACAAATGAACTCACATTTGAATTCAAAACGAACTAAATTGCTGTAATTAACGGATGAACGGTACTGGAGCATACTTGTGCGAACTAAGTTCTACAATATTCTAATTGAAACTTATTTTTTTTTATGTAATGCATTTATTTTAAACACTTATTTTATAATTTCTGTAACTGTAAGTATGGAATCCTATGGGCTTCAATATGCTTGATAAGTCAGCCTGTAGTAGAGGAGCTCTAGGTCTAGCAGTGACGTCACTCGTCTTTACTTCCCGGGACATCTTTTTCCCCGAACGAGACAACCTTATATGTAAGATATTCAACGGACCTTGTGTGCTGCCCACATAAGATTTTTCATTAAACAGCAAGAAAATATACATTTTATATACATTATTTATGAATATATTACATTACAAGAAAATATACAGCACTATATGTTATTATAAAGGAATCTGAGATATAATGAAAATAATAAAATCTCATTTTATATATGTTATTCAACCAATTAATTTATGAAATAACTATCAAATATACACTTGACATTTAGAGAAATAATAAAAACTTTATATATTACCAATTGCAAACAGCAATCCTTCTAATGAAGTGTTATCATTTCAACAATGAATGATGTAAAGGGAAGGCAATATTAACCTAACTTTATGAATTTATCTTTATAAAGAGATTGGAATTCAAGATAATAAAGGGATGGTATAGTAAGTATGTTTCAGTGGGGCTTCTTTGCCTGTTTTACTTACCTACAAATTAGCCAACCATGGGGATTTTTTTTAAATGTCGCCAAATTGATAACAGTGGCGCTAAATCAACGAAAATGACGCTATATTGATAAAATTTTAAATCAAAACATAAGCAGTCAAAAAATAATAAGTATTATACTATTAAATAAATTAAATATATACAATAATCCTTGTCGCTTTGAGGAAATGATTAATTTAATAGTCTTTATTTAAAATAGTTAAAAAAAATAATAGACTTTTACTGTCCTTGGGACAGTTACGTATTGTTAGGTAGTCAAAGGGGGTCGTAAATTAATGGCGCTTTGTTAAGGAATGGTTTAGTATATATGTTTTGATAGGGTCTGCTTTTTTGTTCATTCCACTTGGTGAGGAATTTGGCGTTACATTTGGCTGCGTTTTCAAATGCTGCTGAATTGATAAAAACGACACGAAATGAAGTAAAACATTGTCAGAAATGCAAATATGAACGAATTACATAGCTCAAAGATGTATCCTACCGATATTATTATTTAAGCAGTTCTGTATATAATTACTTGTAAAGTGTATGAGAGTAATATATCTGCCACTTAAAAATGATGTACTCAAGTAATTAAAAATTATTTATTCCTTAACATGCCACCAGAATATAGCAAAATAACAATAATATCCATAAGAAGCTCGAAAAGATTTGATATTCTAAAAAAAAAAATAAATAAATAAATTGCCTTGTAAAGAAGGGGATGAGGACGAAATTTTAAAGTTCAGCTTACGCTCTCGAAAGCGTTTCACACGCGAACCTGACAAAATGTATACAGAAGAATAAATGTATGAAATACATCTAATTCAAGACTACATCAGAGTTCAAAACAAATGTTATTTATTCTGTGGGAAATTTACATTTCTAATTTACATTACATTGCAAAAGTATATTTTCTTTCTTATTTTTCACATATATTAATTGAAAACTTAGATAGATCCATCTATAAACTTCCAGATATATAAATACAGTAGAGTGTCGATTATTGGAATGTCGGTTAAACGAACGATCCGAACATCGGTGATCGTAGATGCCTTGAGCGACACTTGGCTTCAATTTTTTCCCTATTCCACTTGCAGTTGTACCAGTCGTATTCTGTACACTGAGTACATTAATTACATATTTTACATATTTCCTACGATTAAATGAATTGCTAAAAAAGGGGGAACAGTATTATCCATGGAAGACAAATTTACAACAACCGAAAGCTCTAAAAATGGTTTGTCACCAAATTAGTACAATAATGTGGTGTCCATAGTATGTGGTTTAAAGAAGTAACAAGAAAGATCAATCATGAATAAAGCATTAATTATGATAAACTGTTCAATTGAAATGCAATTTTATTTAAACATCTGTAAAATACGATACATTCAACGGTGATATATTTTAAATTATCTTAGTACCACAGTATTTTATTATATTTTAAAACTTAAATCTTCATTGAAAGAAATGAACTTTGTTCAAATGACGTCATCGAAATATAAATCGTCTGGCTCTCTATGTAAAAGCAGTGAATATTTAATTCATATCACTTTTATTCCAGACTCCAGAGATAAATAATGAAAAAAAAAAATCAGCAATTCTTATTCAACTCATCCTACAATCACTTGTTTACATTCTGCAGCCATTAAAATTAGGCTTCATTGTCGAAATAATCAAAGTTTGATGATCATTTAAACTCAAAAATATTGTAATTGAGTTGGCACGGAATATAGATCCACAGAAAAACGCAAAAATAAAGTGATTTTTTGACGGATGCAAAGCTAAATATGAATTTAAATAAACTTTAAAAGTCACGATTAAGACAGGAAAAAAAGATGGATGTCATATTTTATTTTGAAGTGGGTCACGTGATATCTTCATATAATATGAGTATAAGTAATATTTTGATTTTTATTTAAAAGACTACCGAACATATTTCGTTGAACTTTTTTGTATATATTTTATGGGATAATTTAAATATTTCTCAAAGATTTCGAAATAGTTTATGAATTTTAACTTTGATTAAAAATGTTTGAATAATTAGGTCCCATAGGATTTAATGGATTTCACTTTTTTGACCCGTGTTCAATTCAAAACTAATTGGGTGATAGTATTAATTTACATTCCCGTATATCCCACAGATCGTCTCAATAACATACAAAAATTTCATTTTGATAAAATAATTCTTACGGCAGTTATCGTGCGAAAAGGCAGTCAAGACAGACAGTATGAACAAAGTCATAAACACTTTTCAACTATGTTGGAAACTGTTAAAAAACCGCCACGGAATCTTTTATGAGGAAACACCATTCGACGGATGGTTCATTGCAGACTGATTGTTTATCGATGTTTCTGACGCAGCTGCTTCGAATGCTATCAAAATTAACAGCTGTTTCTATTTATAATATTTATGAATATTAATTTTATAATTAATAATAAATATTTAAAATATTTTTGAATATTAAAATTTATATGAATTTTGTTTGGATTTTTTAGTAGGAAAGTATGCAAAAACAATTTTCTTTTAAAATTAATTTATAAGGAGTATATATCCCCTAAACAGTAAAGCTCATTTAATATTAGGATCAGCAAATTTCGAGCACTTGCAAGTAGATGGAAAATTCTTTAAAAAATGTTTTTTTTTTAAACTCCGATTGTAATTTTCTATAGAATCTGAAAATGAATGATCAATGGGGTCGCCCTTGAAGATTTTGGAGTCAGTGACGAAATAACTATGAAAATGGCCCCTTAAGCAAATTTAAAATATCGATATTTGTACAAGACATTAATCGCTATCGAAAGATATCTGTCGTTTTGTTCAACGATGTAAATTGTGCAATTTAGGTCGGTTGTTTTATTTTTACTTTCCTTATATACATAATGTATAAGGAAAGTATTGTGACGGGGTCGAAAATTCGATTTCGAGTTTTCGACGGGAGAGCACGTTTCAAGCATCCCTGATCACGAATCAAACATTTTTGAAGTGATGTCTTTGTGTGTGTGTGTGTGTGTGTGAGTGTGTGTGTGAAAGTATGTGTGTGTGTGTGTGAAAGTATGTGTGTGTGTGTGTGTGTGTGTGTGTGTGTGTGTGTGTGTGTGTGTGTGTGCGTGCGTGTCAGTGAGCCTGTGGAGACGATAACTGGCGAACGACTAGACCGATTCGAACGAAATTTGGTACAAACATCACAATCCGTAAACACTGGAAGTCTATTGTTTTTAAACGTAATCGAATGTTCAGAACCACCCTAAATTTTCGAGTGACATTTTGAAACAATCGTCAAAAAATCAAAACCGCAAAAATTTACGCAAATAGACATTTCTTATGTAATTTTTCATTAGAAAACGATTAACATAAACTTTAGAACGCTAGAATGAACCATTCTCGAGATATTGTACTTTTTCAAATAAAATTTTCAAAAATATTACTTAAAATTAAAAAGTTTTACCAATCGTAAAATATGTTTATTTTTCATATGTAATACCATGCGATAAATTGGGTGACATCATTCTCGTGGATCTAGCTCGTTCCATTCATGAGAAAAGATACTTCGAGTAATACTTTTGTATTTGAACGCCAATAGTCATTTATCTGCTATAAGAATAACTTATTTCTCCGTCAGTAAATCTTGGCGAGATTTTGGCGACGAATTTGGCGAAATGTCGCCAACTTGGCGACTTTTTGAAATAATGTCAAATTAACGAAAATCTCGCCAAATGGATTAAAATGACTCTAAATCAATGAAAATGACGACTAATTATCGAAAATTTTGGAAAGAATATAAATATCTACTATAAGAAAAACCTATTTTTTTTACTGTAAAAGTAGTAAATTCATTGCATTATATAAGAAAAGTCATGTGTTGCCCACATCAGATTTTTTTTCTGACGGTGGTATAAATGAAATCTCACTTGTTGGCGTTTAAATATTTCTAAATTGTATGCGATGAAGTAAATGTTTATTTTACAAATTTTGAAATAGAAAAAACGCCTTCAACTAACTCTGAAGTTAAATAAGTAAAAAAACTTGTAGAAACTATATACATGAATAAATAAAATATAAAAATGTCAAACCTTTATCAAAACATTTTAATGTCTTCCAAGTACATATCTACATCTCGCTCGTTATAGCTTCAAGCTATTTCGTGTCTTATTAATGTTTATTAAAAATTCTTCATTTTAACATAAATTAGAAAAAAAAATAATCTAAACAAAGAAGTCTGCATTACGTTAAACAGATTATTAGAATTTTTTCATCAGCTCATTTAAATAGGATTTTTAACGACTAGAAGAAAAAGGAAAATAATTATTAGAAGGATCTGGTTTATTAAAAGAAAAATTGAAAAATATTAATCCTAAAATGGTATAATTAAATTTTTGCTCTAAATTAAAGAAAAATCACGGAGGTCTAATTGCATACTACGAGATTTTATTTAAAATGTTGTTAATTCTAGAAAATGGTTGTAGAAAAGTGATAACATATATCTTTAGGGAATAACATTTGGTAATAAGAAAAACTATAGCAAGTAATATTTTTTCGCTGTATTTCAAGTACACAACTTAATCTTCAATTTTAGAAAATTTTTGTTCAGTGAAATAAATATTTTTATTCGCAATTTCAATCTAAACTGTAACAAGAAAGATTAATCATGCATAAAGCATTGATTATAAAACACTTTCCACCTAAAATGCAGTTTTATTTAAACATGTCTAAAATGCTATGCATTCAGCGTTGATATTTTTTAAATTGTCACACCCTAACAATAATTCATTTAACTTTATCGACAAAGTCAATGCTATAAAATCGTCTGCTTCTCTATTTAAAAACGATGAACGGTTGCAACACTAAATATAAATATAAGCGTTCCCTAAAAATCACGATTTCACGAAGCGAAAAAGAAATTGATGCCATATTTTATTTTGCAATGAGTCTCCTGATATTTTCATGTAATATGGGTCTTTATTAATTCAATTATTAATTCAATATTTATTTAAAAAACTACTCAACATACTTTGATGAAATTTTAGTATACATTTTATGTGAAAATTTGAATATTTCCTAAAATTTCAAAATTAATTTTTGAATTTTAACTCCACTTAAAAATGTTTGAAAAATTAGGTTCCATAGAGTTCAAAGTATTTCATTTTTACAACCAGGTTCAATACAAAACTAATTAGTTAATATTGCTCATTTACATTCCCATATGCCCCACAGACCGTCTCAATAACATACTAAAATTTCATTTTGATAATGTCATTTTTACGGAAGTTATCATGCCAAAGGACAGACAAACAGACAGAATGACCAAAGTCATAAAAACTTTACAACTATATTGGAAATTGTGAAGAAATACAATTCATAATTGGTATTATAAATATATAAAATCATTTAAAAATACATGATTTTTTCTAGGGTTTTGTTGACTTTGATGCAATATTATGTAAATAATTTGATGAGCAGATATTATGTACATAAAATAATTGACTCGAACCACTTGTATAAATTAGCTGAATAAAATATTTCCGTACTTATGTAGTTTAACGACTCCGTTGACGAACTAAAAAAAATTCGCTGTTTTGACGAGATTTGTGTCGTTCAATCTGAAATTACATGGTTGCCAGAATACCGTGCTGAAACAAAATACATACAAAATACAAATTGATGGAAATACAAATTTAAATATATTTAATGCACAATTGGCTCATTTCAAGAAAACTGTCATGAAAAAGTCTTGTTCAAATCATCTGTTTACTTTTTCTTAGTAAGTAACTCGATTTAATACGATATTTTACAAAGGTGTCTCTTAATTAACACTTTCCAACATAGTTGAAAAGTGTTTATGCTTTTGTTCATTCTGTCTGCCTGTCCATTCGCATGATAACTGTCCTAAAAATGAATTTATCAAACTGAAATTTTAGTATATTGTTGAGGCGATCTGTGGGACATATAGGAATGTAAATTAATAATATCACCCAATTACTTTTGGATTAAACCCGGGAAAGAAAAAGTTAAATACATTGAACTATGGAACCTAATTTTTCAAACAAAATTTTAAATTCACAGATTGCTATGAAAATTTTAGGAAATATTCAAGTAATTCCATAAAATATATATAAAAAATTTCAGCAAAATATGTTCGGTAGTTATTTAAATAAAAATTAAAGTAATAATTACATTCATATTACATGAAGAGATCACGTGACCCACTTCAAAATAAAATATCGCATCCATCTTTTCTTCCCAATGAAAAAATCGTGGTTTTTAAAGCTATTTTAAATTTATATTTAGTGTTACATCCGTCCTTAAACCGCTTTATTTTTGCGTATTTCCTGTTCCTGTGCATGTATATTCTGTGCCAACGCAATTACAACATTTTTGAGTTTAAATGATCATCAAACTTTGATTATTTCTACAACGAAACCTAATTTTAATGGAAGCATAATGTATACAAATGATTGCAAGATGAGTTGTATAAAAATTACTGATATTTTTCACGCCAAATGATATAGCTCTGGAGTCTGTAATAAAAGTGATATGAATGAAATATTTATTCGTTGCTTTTACAAAGAGAACCAGACGATTTATAGATTTATATTTCGATGACGTCATTTGAATAAATTTTATTTTCCTTGGAGTTTTCAAATATAATAAATGCTTGTAGTACTGAGATAACTTAAAATATATCAGCGTTGAATGTGTAGCATTTTAGAGAGGTTTAAACAAAATTTTGTTTCAGTTGAAAAATGTTTCATAATCAATGCTTTATGCATGATTAATCTTTATTTTTAGTTTTGCATTTTTGAAAACAGCGTAATGTTACGATTTTCAAATTGTCTCTTTATAATTTTAGGCATTTCACTAATTTGATTATATCTCAGTTTCCGTTTGTGCTAAAGGATAATTTTAAAGACAATTCTTTTTAACTTGAGCTGTAGGAAGACCACATAACCAGATTGTATACGGACTGCACGTCTATTTAGAGCTGATTTCTTCCGCTCAACAAGATATTTATTTTTTGTTTTAAGAGAGCATTTCCTAAAAATGTTGTTTTGATTTCCGAGAATTACATGTACCCGTGTAATTTTAGTCAGAGGTTTGCATCTTTAATTTTGGAAAAAACCAAGTAAATTTTCTAGCATTTTATAAAATTGCTACCATAGAGAAAAATCACAGATATATTTTCTGAAACACATATTTTTTTTTTACAAAATATATTACGAAATTGGAATTTTTCTTCTATGAACAAAACAATTGCTAGTCAAAATGCCATTTGTATTTCTTTTCATTTTATGGAAGTACAAGGCATAAAAAATCTTAACCACACAAAATATCGTTGCAATAAACGTGAATGGACCTCGACCATTGGAATTTGAGAGTCCATAATATAAAGTTTTTACAATGAGTCATTTTGAAAACAAATGAAAGTTTGAAATATCCGTAATTCATGTTTATTTTATTTCGAAACAACACCAAATACAGCATTCAGCCTTTATAGGCAAAACTTGCATTGCGATAAAATAGCAAATAAAAATCATTAAAATTCTTTTCCTACGATGTTTTTTATCGATTTACTATAAGATATAACATCGAACATCAGCAAACGCAAGCTTTTTCAATATTTCTAAAAAATATTTGTATAAAAGTATTTCTATAACAGTATTTCTATAAAAGTAAAATATGCATGTTTGGAAAACTTCCAGGAATGAAAAGTCTGCTTTTGGCAGCACATGACTATCAGCAGAGATTCAGACAAGAAATACAAAATAAATAGCTTAAACTGTTATAAAATGTTTTGGTGTTAGTTTCCAATCGGCATTTTCATACATTCTATTCAGTTTTTACAACCGTCTCCTATAGGAGGCGTTCTAAAATTTGGGTTTATTCTCCCACTGCAAATAACTGCTATAAGATCTGCAATGACCCTAAGTACAGAACCGTAGAAAACGTTTGGGGGAGATTGAGAGAAGAGTTGCTTTTCAATGAGTACCATCGCATTGTGGCCGTCAAGGAAATGAGAAGGCGGATTTTCTAGCAAAAAAGGGGAACTGGTATCCTCCAAAGGACTTGCAGAGACTTTCCACTCCATTCTGCTAAATTAGAGATTGAAAGAATATTCAAACAATCGTTTTGTAGTGTGGTTTCTCACTCTTCTAGAGACAAACATTGGAGTGTGCTTTTGGGATCTTATTGTGTTCCCGATTCACCTCGTGCTGCAGCAGTGGCACTGTTTAGACTTTTGATCGGACATGACTGTCTTGGTGTCTATTTGCATCGTTTTAATTTAACTACTTCGTCCGACTGCGTTTTGTGTACCTCTGGTCAACCCATGACTGCTGCTCATCTGGACGAGTGTTCTGCACTAAATAATTTGAACTGTAGTGTTGAAAAGTATTGGAGAGCTCGTGGCCTAATGACTTAATGGTCAATGGTTTGGCATTTGTTAAATAGATATGCAAAGGCAGAGTGAGTATAACTGTAAATAGGCTGACTAGAAGAATAGGCAGCAGACGATTTCGGTATTTGAAGCGTAACCCTATTATTGTGGTTATAAAATGGGATCAAAAACTGCATAAAAATCGTCTGCTATGAATATAAATTAAAATGTGTCAAGTACTGTTGGTTGTACACCCATGGAGTTAATTAAGAAATTTTAGGATGTTTTTTTTCCTCGGGGCATCCGCTCGAGAGAGGGGGCGTGGCAGTCAAATTAGTGACGTCACAAAAAACGATCCACGGTTGGCGAAACGATTCCGTTCGCTCAGTTTGATAGTTTAAAGCTAGTTTTTAAAAATATTTTAGTACTTTTTTTTTCTCGGAGAGCGGAGGAGAGGAGGTCCCGTTTAAACTCGCAAAGTGAGCGAACGGGATCATTTCGCCAACCGTGGATCGTTTTTCGTGACGTCACGAATTTGACTACCACGGTCCTCTCTCGAGCGGAGGACTCGTTTTTTCTGCGCATGGCGGTATAAAATGTAATTTTGTGTGTTTAGTCGTTATGCAGTTATAGCTCGAACAAAAAATTCCATATTTATAAATTTTTCTAAATATTTTTTAAAAATTCCATTGTGCTAGATTTTTGTCGCTACTTATAGGCCCAGTTATAAGAACACACACAAGTTGATCTGAAAATAGTTAGTATTCCTTTTAGGATTCAAA
The DNA here is from genome assembly GCA_951213105.1 of Amaurobius ferox. NCBI lineage: Eukaryota > Metazoa > Arthropoda > Arachnida > Araneae > Amaurobiidae > Amaurobius > Amaurobius ferox. Next base: position 34,374,508 of record OX578153.1, on the reverse strand, counting down.
ACGTGCAAATGCGTTGAAAACTCACTTTCGAATCTCAAACCCTGTTAAAGTACTTTTCCACTGTACGTTTATACCATGTACAAGTACACAAAAAGTAAAAATAAATTATGCACGGTTTTGGAATGATTCCAAAAGAGAAAACACATCACAGCAGAATCTTTCTTAGTTTTATTTTTTTTTCATTGACTTTGCCAGGAATTTCAAATAAGCTGTTTTCAAGCCATATAGTAACAGTTTCTAAGTATAAATAAAATAGGTAACTTAAGGTTATGATTGAATTTTCATAAAGAATAAGGTATAGTATGAATTAGCAAGAATAATGCATGATGGGAAATACGTGCTTGGGAAAATTTTGTTTCAACTGGAACGGAAAATGTAGATTTTTCATGGTGTATATATATAATAATTGGTTTTAGTTTTGAAATGAACTATGAGTCACACCAATTTTTCTGTTATTTTGGAGATCAGAATTTAAATAATATTGGATGTATGACATTACCGATTTATTTTGTATGCACATAAAAACATATAAAAAAATTTGAATTTCAATATTTCTTTTTGTTGTTGAAATATGAGTAAATAAAGATAAACATTCTATTATATTTTCAACGGTTTAAAATAAGGCACTTCAATTTTTCTGAAAACCCAATACTCTCTGCTATAGTCCGCGTTAAAATTTTGTGTCAAATTTGTATTACAATGTGATAGGTATGCAAGGTCCTTAAATGTGTTAAAAACCCGTTATCTAAGATTGCATTGCAGTGGATTCTATAACGAAGTCGTAACTAGAGTATTCGTCACGATATTCGTCATAACTATTATATGTAGTATTAAAAAATGTTTAAGTATGATATAAACAATAAGAATGACCTATCTGATTGCATATTATGAATCAAAAAATCGTTACAGTGATGTTGAAAGGCATTGCTCTTTTATTTACGTCTAAAAAATCTGTAACTTTATCTATTTTGAACACTTGATTTTACAACACATTTCAATAGTATTTTTTCTATTGCATTTAAATTGCGTTAAACTGCAATTAGCGTTGTGGACATTGAAACAGTCACGCTAATTGTAGAGGTTTACCACACAATAATTATTTTGTTATCCGCCTACTTTTAAATCAGTTTCGGTTTTTTCCGACTCGGATTTATCAGACGTATTATTATTATTAACAGTTGGATTAATGGAATTATCGGTATCTTTGGCTTTTATTTCAATACAATCATCGATTGCAGCATAGTCGTTAAATGTGAGATCTCTAACTCCTTTTTCTCGCATCTTATTCCTCACTGAACAATCTTCATACACTGGATTAGAATTGAAAGATTGTTAGATTTCTTTTAAGAACCCAGCATGTTTCCAACAGTTTTTCTCTATTTGCGAGTGAACAAACATCACGCCAGGTATAATCTTAAAATTCGCAGGAAATCTTTATGCTGGCAATCTCAACAATTCTGGCGATACATTTAAAAAGTATTTAGGCTCAACGTATTTGGGAATGGAATTTTTTTTACCAGGCTAATTTTTGTGTCTGGGATATTATTTTTGCTCCAAGATGTTCCATGAAATAATTTTTTCTTTACTCCCACACTAAAAACGTCACAGTAGCTTATGCATAGGTATCTGATTGTTCGTTATAAGTGATACGTTTAATATTGCAGATGCGTAAAAATATTGTAGATCCAAGGTGATAGAAAAAAAATGTAATATCTGATGCTTCGCAACATCCGAGCTCGCTGTAATGAGGTTTTTCTGTAGTACATATTGCAAAAATAGTTCAAACATTTTCTGCAATCTAAAAGCTATTTTATTTTCTACCGTCTCAGATTTATATGCCCACTTAAAGTAGGATGGTCTCACTTTACTGGGATCTAAAAAGTGTCATTATAGCCATTATTGGAATTTTGTATCAAATTTGTATTGCAATATAATATTTACACAATGTCCTTAATTGTGCAAAAAATTCGTTGTATAGGATTTCGTTTATTTTTAATAGATCTAATGAAATTTCACTGCAGATATGTTACAGTGACCTTTCAACTTTCTTCTTAAGTCTGCAGTATAATTGAATTGTATAATTTTCTAATTTTCTCCCTAAACCTACTAATACAAAAGAAATTCAGAGTCACATTATTCCGTTAAATTAATATATTTGTTTATAATAAAAGAATAATATCATACGCTGAAAATAAACTTCATCAATTCAATTGTCTTACATTAGAACGTTTTTCAAAGGTCATTCTTTCTTGAATATCTTACTTGTAGAAGACTCTTATAAAGCAATTATATATCTTTCGCAATTTAATTCGCCGCCGTACTTTATAATTATATTACATTTTTGTAATGATGGGGTAATTGGCACGGTTTCAGTTAAATTTAGTCGTATATATTTGCAAAGATTTTAAATAGTATAAGTGTGTGATTCTTAGAAAATGCAAGTGAAAATCAACTCATTCGAAAATATTTGATATTCTAATTAGCCTTTGTTTTAATTTTCTTTATTCCAGATTAGATACAAATTACTTTTTAAATAGGGGTTGATTTCTCCGAATACTTAGTTTTGCAAAAGAAATGGTGGCATGAAACTATTTTATGTAGAAATGTTTTTGCAATTATAAACTTTCCTTTTAGTATATTTCATCGACATCATTGCATAATGCCTTAAGAACTATTTATTAAAATATGGCAATCAGCTTTAATGCAGACCATGAGTTCGGATTTTTATCTGGAAGTGATGAACTTAGACAGTGTTTCTCAAATCAGAGCCTGAATAAAGTCTAGGTCACAAAGTTCAGGCCTAGAGCCGCCGGATTTGAGAGGTTCCCCCAATACCATACTAAAATTGTATCTTAAGAATTTAAACTAACATTTTATTTTTGTCCAAGAATTTTTTAATTTAAAAGCCTTTCTGAATTATTTCGCTGAATTATTCATTGTTTAATGCATTTTGCACCTAAAATTTAATATCCTAAATGCAACTTTTAAACATGCTATCAAGAAATGAAAGGGATAATTATCCATTCAAATTTTAAGCTTATGAAAAATCAGAAATTTTAATTTTTATCGCTTAACAATATATGTCAAACGATGTTAAATTTTCAGAAACGATATTTCTGAAAATTTGAAATCGTTTAACATAGATATTTTAAAAGTTCATTAAGTAGCTGTTTTTGTAGCTAGTCTGTGCCTGTCTTTAAATGTGCATTGTACTTTTGCACCTAACACTCTTAATAACTCTTTATTTTTCCTGTATATGAATATACAGGGTGTCCGAAAAAGTCCTTTAAAGCCCATAACAGACGTCCACAATATTTTACCACACGCAATTCCTCACAGACTTCAAAACTTTCTGGCAAGCACTCGATATATATTATACCAATTTGGACTTTTCGGACACCCTTCATATATATATATATATATATATATATATATATATATATATATATATATATATATATATATATATATATATATGTATGTATATATATATATATATATATATATATATATATATATATATATCTATATATATATATATATATATATATATATATATATATATATATATATATATATATATATATATATTTCAGGCTTATTTGGGATATATTCTATTTTGTCTCACTTTATCGCAATAGTATATACATATATATATATATATGTATACAAATATATGTATACATATATATATATATATATCTATATATGTATACATATATATATATACATATATATATATATATATATCTATATATGTATATATATATATATATATTTATATATTATATATATATATATATATATATATATATATATATTATATATATATATATATATATATATTATATATATATATATATATATATATATATTATATATATATATATATATATATATATATAAATATATATATATATATATATATATATTATATATATATATATATATATATATATATATTATATATATATATATATATATATTGCATATACAAACTTAATTGTACTATTTGTAACTTATCTTATATTGGCCAAACCAGCAACCCTTTACATCTTAGAATGAATGTACACAGGGATCATATTAAAAAATTTAACCATAAAGTGTTTAATGATATCCCTACTAAAAATCAATTTGAATATCAGCACTTTGCTACACACGGATTTAAAAATGTATCCCTTCATATTTTAGATATTAAAATTACACTCACGGATAGATTAGTATTTGAAAATTATTACATTAAAAAATATAAAACTCTCTTCCCCTTTGGCTTAAATCAAATTTATAATAATAATAATGTTGTTAACAATAGTTTTGAATACAATTCTCATAAATCTTCAGTATATAAACATCTTTTTCATTATTCAAAGTCATCAACTCCTAGTAAAAAGCGATATAAGCGTGGCAAAGGAAAAAGTAACTTAAGTAAAACTATTGATTACAAAGCAGACATTTTGAAATTACAATATAATTATTCTCAAACTTTCAATTTTCTACCTGTTAGAACATGGTTATATAAAGTCAGAAAAAACAAATTAAGTATTGTTTATACTAATTTTTTAAAATTAAAATTAACTCATGAGCATTTTAAACATTTATTTTTTGATTTGCTTCTTTCTCGTACAAATTTCTTAAATTACCACCTACTCCATACACCAAATCCACATACTAAAATAGCTTACTGTGTTATTTCTTTTAAACACCCTATTCTTAATTCTCTTAACTTCAATAATTTATTTGCAAAACATCAGCACTTGTTACCAGTAAATGATATCAAAATACAAAAATCATTTAAATATAATTTACCAATTGGTAGAACTATTTATAATTACAATGAAGTTTCCAGGACATTAAACTCCGATGATCTTACATCATGTGTATGCAGCAATCAAAAACTTGCCCCTTTTGTCAACTCCACTCATGGTCACATTATTACTGGGGATCTCAGTATAGTTCAGGATGATATACTTAGGGATATTATGAATAAAGGGTCTAAATTTCGCATTCCATTCTGCCATCACCCTAAACAACTTCTTCAGTCTCTATCATTTGATTTTGATAAATTCATATATCAACTTGCTTGTTCACATTCTATTCCTATTGAAGCATTCAATCTATGGAAGTATACTACCTTATATCTACTTAAAAATTTTATTATAAACATTAAATTAACGAAGCCTAGGTATCATTATAAACAACTCCTTTCTGCTATCAAAGAACTACAACAACATTTTGTCATAACTTATGTAGATAAAGCTTCTAATAATTATGCCATCATTTGTAAAAAATATTATGTTTCTCTGTTACAGAATTACTTAAAAAATAATCAAATTTTTAAACCCATTAATAATCAGTCTATCCAAATCAAAACTAAAATGCTAAAATTATATACACAATTAAATATTAATTGTAAGTATTTTAAATTTCCTTATGTTACTTTGGTTCCTAAATTCCACAAATCACCTCTCAGTTTTAGAACAGTCACTTGTGGACATAATACCTTTACCACTACAGCTAGTAAGTACTTGCTTAACTGTTTAAATCGAATTAATGAATCTCTTAAATTCAGGAATTCAGGATATTTCATTTTGAACAATAGTTTTGATTTAGTTAATCACCTTAGCAAGTTTCCACAAATTCTTGGTTTCCAAACCTTTGATTTTAAAGACCTATTTAATAATATTGTCATTAAAGATTTACATAAAGTTATTATCTCTCTTTATCATGACTATATATCATCCAATCATGTTGCTTTTAATGTCAAAAATTTTCCTATGCTCTTGCACTTTGTGTTATACAACAATTATATTATCCAAGGTAATAACATTTAATTACAAACATCTGGTGTACCACAAGGTGGCTGTAGTAGTAGTATACTCGCTAACTTATATCTTTATTATCATGAATGTCATTTTAACTCTAATTCATATATTATATATAGATATGTTGACGACTTAATTTGTATTATCATTGATAATTCCTATCCCATTAATATTGATTTTTACCCGTCTAACCTAGAATTAATTCCTAATGAGCCTTGCGTTAGTCAAACTGTTAATTTTTTAGACCTAAAATTAGATACCCTCAATAATCATGTTATCACCAATCTATATGATAAAAAAGATTCTTACAACTTCTCTATCATAAAGCTGCTATCATATCAATCTTGTAATTCTATTCAATTGTTTAGAAACATCATTTTAAACCAGCTATTTCGAATACATCGTCTTACTGATCCTCAGTTTCACTTTCTACACATCAATAAACTTAAACGCATTTGTCAAAATTACCAATATCCGGAAGTATTTGTAAATAATATTATTAATAATTTCAAATATACCACGTAATAATTTTACACATGCATTATTTATCTTTGATTGGTTAACTCTTTTTTGAAAATTCACCCTTTCGTATCACCTCACTTACCACTTGGCCTGAGTCTAATACTGTTTACTATTTTCGAATGACTATTTTCCTCTTGTCCTGAGTCCTATACTGATTACTATTTTTGAAAGTCTCCATACATATTATGAATCGTTCAATTGTATTCATTCCGGTGCCCACTCGCATTGACGAAGTGAGGTGAAATGCTCAGTCACTAGTTTATCTTACACGTGGTGGTGCTACGCTTGTTTTTTCCCATTTCTGTACAAGGAGGTATTGTTTTTCAGAATTGTATAATTCAATTGATTTATTTTCTCCTTCCACTAGCCAGTAGACAGTTCCAATGGTGTTTATAGTTAAATACTATCGCCATTGTCAGAAACTGGCTATTATATCGGTTTTAATTCGAATTGTATGGCTGTCCTGATGAGAATGCAATTTCGAACTAACCGCCATTTTTTGTGTAGTTTCAATTGCTTGTTCTCTATTCTTAATCTCTTATCCTGAGCTGTTTATTATTGCCTATTCTCATATTGCCGAGTTTTATTTTTATTTACTTTTATATACATTAATTGTGATTTTTGAATCCTATTATTCTTCTCATCCCCCTTTCCATTATAGTGATATGTTACCTTCTATCCTTATCCTTAGTCTTGGCCTATAGTTACTCATTTGTAACAGATATGCTAGAGATGGTTTTTTTTTTTTTTTTTTTTTTTTTTTTTTTTTTTTTTTTTTTTTTTTTTTTTTTTTTTTTTTTGTACATACAGTAGTTTATGCATAATTTTCGATTAAAATCCTTCAATTTTTATTTATATATATATATATATATATATATATATATATATATATATATTATATATATATATATTATATATATATATATATATATATATATTATATATATATATATATATATATATAATATATATATATTATATATATATATATATATATTATATATATATATATATAATATATATATATTATATATATATATATATATATATATTATATATATATATATATATATATATATATATATATATATATATATATATATATATATATATATATATATATATATATATATATATATATATATATATATATATATATGTATATACATATATAGATATATATATATATATATGTATACATATATGTATACATATATATATATATACATATATATATATATATATATATATATATATATATATATATATATATATATATATATATATATATATATATATATATATATATATATATATGGGAATGTCAAAAAACAGTAATTATCAATGTACAAATAGTACTAAATCAAATTCAAGACATAATAGCGCAATGCAGCTAGTTAATGTCGAGAAAAAATAACAAGTCAAAAATTGCAAGAACGTGAGTACACGAATAAAGTGAAAAAGACCAACAGGGCATATATAAAAGGCCTAGAGGGATGGCGACCCCTAGTTCCCGGCTACAAGTCGACTTTTTACACCATAGGTAACACTCCCGGAGCCATATATCACCTGTGGTCCTAATTCAGAATAACGTCAAAGTAGAAGACGCAAATCACACAAGAACGTGCATCCGTAGACGGCAATGCCTCCATAAAGAAATAAAAGGTTTAAAAAAGAAATATATTTGAATTAAAACCTCGAATTACAATATTAAATAAAATACCTGACCAATTCCAATCAACCTACCAAAGCACCTAGACCTTTGATAAGACCAACGCATAATCCAGCTCATCATCGTTGCCATTTATTACATGTAAACAACAGTGTTGCCACAATATTTTTGAAATGCATCCATAAATTTACTGTACACAACATTATAACACTGTCTTATAAAAAGAAAAGGATAACTTTGCGTTAAAGCTTCCTTTATAAATAAAGTATCATGCCTAATCCGATTCTCTTTAAATGAATGCATACGTGCACTACGCTTAAAATGATTAATTAAAATATTACGAAAGATCTTAATACTTAAATTAGAATGCCAATTGATAATGTAATGTATCTTGAACTTGTATTGCCGTCTTTTGTCGTAAATTGTATGATACGTAGACATGTTTTTTGCAAAATGTATACGAATATCCAGAAAATTAATTTCCTTTGACTTTTCTGCGATATTTTCGATCAGAGTTAAATCGTCTGGATAGAATCCGAAATCAAACATGACACCTATATTTTCTTGTGCAATAAGGACGTCATCGACAAAACGAATGTATGGTAATTCGTTTAAAATGTGATTACCTTGTACATAATGATGTAAGTATAGATTTGCGAATAAAGATGAACATCCTCCTCCCATTGGCACACCCTTGATTTGCTTGTAAAAAGCAATGCCTTTGTATAAAATATTTTCGTATAGCACAATGTCCAAAACTTGTTTAAATTTTTGCATTGGTACAATTCTCTGTAATTCAAAGACTCTATGTAAATCTGTCATAATACTATACAGATCCTCCAAATTGATATTATTAAAAAGATCTTGGAAGTCAAATCTTTTAAATATTAAGTTGGTTGGCATTTTCTTCAAGTTTCTTATAACTTCATCGCTATTTTTTATCATGACTGATCCGTTTTTTAAATAATGATTCATAATAGGTTGTAGATATGACATAAGAAGTGAATTGGCAGATGTTGTATAAGCTCGAAATGCCACTGTAACTGGGCGAAACTTCACGGGCTTCTTATGAAGTTTTGGAATCATAACTAAATACGGGTACCGTATATACTGCATATTGACTCCTATACGCTTCTGAAGTGCTCTAATACGATTATCTATTTCTTTTTGTCCAACTTTGAGTTTTTTTATAAATTTCCACATTGTTATAACAATTAGCAAGGATTTCCATGTAAAATGTTATACACGTGAATGTAAAATTTGAAGCCGCCTTGTCTGTGTAAGTAATAACAAATTTCTTCCATATTTCATGAAGATTGTCTCGATGTATATTGCAGCCATCCCGTTGTTGATATGAAGGTCGATAAAAACGATAAAATTGTGTAATAATGCGATCACGCCATTCGTCAAATGCATTTAAAGGCATACAATATTTAATCGCCATACGATAAATAAAATCGTTCATTTCCCTAAGGAACTTCCCATGAATATCCTGATATTCCTGCAATCGGAATTTTGTTCCTTTAGTAAATGCAGCACGTAGATGACTTTTATCGATCACATTTAAATCTCCTGTCACAATATGTTTTAGATCACCATCAATATATTGGCTGAAAGCGCATTGACATAATGAATGTACATATTGTCCCATATATTTACTGATTTTATTATAATTAAACACTTTTCGCCCTATAGGCAATAAATATCGATACGATATACATATTTTTGCACTTTTAATAGGAAAATGCCACTGATGATATTTCAAAATCTGTTTAAAAGGAATATCATTAAATGCTTTATTTCTAAAAGTTGTCAAAAGGTATTCCTTGTTCTTTAATTCAATAACTTCCCTATTTAAGTTGATTTTATATTTCGACGCTCTCAATTTAAGTAAATCCAGAAATATTGCATACCAGTTGTTAATGTTATCGATCTTTCCAATAGGTGCGTCTTCAAAGTGTTTATCTTTGTATATATGCCAAATGCGTAAGACAAAACGTTTACTAATACCGTATACCACAATCTTGATCCAGTTAGACTTTATGTCATGATCCCTGTGAAACTGCTGAAATAAATCATCAATTTTCATCCTTGTATCCATTAATGATTAACGTTTTGTTCTTTTACCTCGTTGATGTCTGGTAACTGCAAAGCCCATGTGATGCTGAATAATCGATCGTTTATTACCATTTCTGCACTTATTCGATTCATGATTTTCACTATAAAGTATAGAATTAATGCCATATGGATAAGCTGTTAAATATTGATTAATGTGGAAATTTTCCCACCAAATTCTTTCGTTTTGATTGGATACAAAATCAATAATATTTACACGTATATCATCAAATCCATGGAGTTTAAAATGTCCTAATTCTAAATTGGCCTGGTGAGTAGATTGATTGTTAAATAGCTTGATCTGACTCCTGTGAAGATTTATTCTCAAGTTAAGTGCATTTTTAGTCTGACCAATATACATTTCATTGCACTTTCCACAAGTTATGGAATATATACAGTTAAATGATTTACAAAATATTCTGTAAAGGTCATGTCGGGATGAAATTTGTTCAGGTGCCGCTACTGGGCAAAGCTTGCATCTTTTTGAACCGCATTTCTTAAATTTAAAATTGACAATATTCCTAAAATGGTATTTCCGTTTGTTATTAAAAACATTGACACATTTATCTTGAATACAAGATTCGTCATGACATTCGTCCGAAAAAGTCCTTTAATATATATATATATATATATATATATATATATATATGTGTGTGTGTATATATATATATATATATATATATAAATATATATATATATATTTATATATATATATATATATATATATATATATATATATATATATATGTGTATATATATATATATATATATATATATATAAATATATATATATATATTTATATATTATATATATATATATATATATATATATATATATATATATTAAAGGACTTTTTCGGACACCCTAAAATATAGGGTGTACGAAAAAGGGGTTAATATAGGGCCTATATTAATACGGAGAAAAGAACAATATTTTAGTTCACCTTGTGAATACTGGGAAAATGGCCGTGGGGAAGCATGGGGCCGATAGAATGCTGCCTGAGGGATCCCAGACTGTTGTAATTGGGCTCTTTCCCAACGTGTAGTACACGAATGAATACGACTTCTTTAAAGGGGTACGCAGCCTATGCTTTAAATTTCGCTTTGGAACAGATGTTGCATAATCCCTTTTACATTTTTGGCAATTTTAGGTGAGAGTCTGGCAATCCCTGCTATGATTTGGAGAAAATTTCATTCTGACAACTTTTTCAAAGTTTTTTGTCTTCTTTTGTCGCCCTAGAGTAAAAATCACCCTTTTATCGTCATTTGTGCAACAATTGACCAGTAGCAATTCAATCATGGGCTTTCGACCGCCTGCTAAAACAATCCCAGAATCCGGCCACGCTGGTTGTCGGAGGTCGCACGTAGCAATATATATTTGTGCAACTGGTGTTTTGTGGCTCATAGAGCACAAGATGAAATTCAGAAAATTTTTCGATTTTTTACCTTCACGACAAAAGGACGTACAAGAGGCAACAAAAGGTGACAAAAGGCAAGGAAAGGGTTGGAGAATCTCACCTAAAATCGCCAAGAATGAAAATGGGATTATGAAACATCTGCATCTTCGCTTTCTTCGATGAAAACAATTCTTATAAAAGATGCAGCTTGTGAAAAGATGCAATAATCATTAAGCATGAGCATTTAAATATTCCGTTACTTAAGACGAGATAATATGATTTTGCTGAAGTTAATCCTATAAGTTTGACATTTTTTTATATAATACTTATTGATTTGAGGAATATCTATACAGACTAGGTAAAACACGCGATGCGAAGTTTTGGATGCATTTAAAAATTTAATAAGAGTATGTTCCATAAAACTGCTTCAAATTAATAATTCTTTTAAAATATAATTATTAAAGTAATTCAGGGTGAGAAGCGACAGATAAAACATATTATAGATTTATAAGCAAACCAATGATCATAATTCGAAATTTTTGCAAGACTATATTTAGGCCTTCACCAAGGAGTTTAAAGAATTTCCTCCCTTAAAGGTTAAGATAAAATGTTATAATTTACTTATATATCTACCTCTGCAAAATTGACATATTGCACCTGTACCTGAGTAAGTTGCCACCTGTATTGTGCAAGGATGCAAGTACTAAGGACATGCAGTACTCTATAAATAAAGTGGAATAAGAAAACATTGATTTATTACTTTCCTTATATACAATAATGTATAAGGAAAGTATTGTGACGGGGTCGAAAATTCGAATTCGAGTTTTCGACGGGAGAGCACGTTTCAAGGATCCCTGATCCCGAATCGAACATTTTTGAAGTGATGTCTGAGTGCGTGTGTGTGTGTGAAAGTATGTGTGTGTGTGTGTGAAAGTATGTGTGTGTGTGTGTGTGAGAGAGAGTGTGTGTGTGAAAGTATGTTGTGTGTGTGTGTGTGTGAGAGCGAGTGTGTGTTTGTGTATGTGTGTGTGTCAGTGAGTCTGTGGAGACGATAACTGAAGAACGAATGGACCGATTTGAACGAAATTTGGTACAAAAATTACAATCCGTAGATACTGGAAGCCTATTGTTTTTATACGCAATCGAATGTTCAGAACCCCCTAAATTTTCGAGAGAAATTTTGAAAAAATCGTCAAAAAATCAAAACTGTTAATAAAGTTACGCAAATAGACATTTCTTATGTAATTTTTCATTAGAAAATGATTGACATAAATTTTAGAACACTAACATGAACCGTTCTCGAGATATTGCACATTTTTCAAAAAAATTATCAAAAAGTCATATAAAATAAAAAAAATATTTCCTATTAATAAACATGTTCACTTTTCATATTTAATACCATGCGATAAATTTGGTGGCATCATTCCTGCGGATCTAGCTCGTTCCATTCATGAAAAAATATGCTTTGAGTAATTCTTCTGTATTTGCACGCCAATAGTCATTTATCTGCTGTAATAATAGCTTATGTCTCCGTCCATAACGCTTGGCGACTTTTTTAAATGGTGCTTAAATTAACGATAAACTCGCCAAATGGATAGAAATGGCGCTAAATCAATGAAAATGACGACTCATTGACGGAAATTCTATATCTTGGAAAGTATATGAATATATACTATAATAATAATCTATTTTTTCTTAATGTAAAATTAGTAAATTCATTGCATTATATAAGAAAAGTCATGTGCTGCTTACATCATTTTTTTTTATTATCAATCGATAAAGACAATTAAGATATTTTTTGGAATGGTGGGTAAATAAATGTTGTTACAAGATGCAGCTTGTCACCAATCGTGCTATAACAATTCTCAATTAGTTAATTATGTAAAATATTATTATTCTTGCATTATACATATTAGAATAATCATTACTATTTACATAATCTTTGCGAAGCCATTTCTTGCAAGTAGCCATTTACAATGCAGTTACATTTCGGAACTCGCTTGTAATACAAGTTATAATCTGAAGCCATAATATTAGTAATTTTATTCCAGATGTACACTTAACGAAAATTGTAGTATTTGCTATATTTTAGAGGGTAAAACTTCATACAATAATGCAAAAATTATACATCAGTATTCGTATAAATAAAATACGCCGTCAAGCTAATGATATTTTATTTGAGGTGGCATCTTACATGAACGGCAGGGAGAAGATACACCTTCTGTGATAAGTCAGGGAGAAGTTACTCCCTCTAACTTGTCACACAGTAGCCTCATAGAATAAATGGCTATTTTTGCTTCGAGAGAGCCATTTCACATGGTCTCAAAATATACTACATAAATCCAGTTTTAATGTAAAGAAATTATGAAATACCTTAACAAACGAGAATACAATATTATAAGAAACCTACTTAACACTTGGTTTGAACAGATATTTCCCCGATTACTGGAATTTAATACGATAAAACTGGAGAGAAGCGTGTACGCTTCATTTGTTACATAAACACTCTTATGCTAGCGACTAGAAAATTCCGATATTTTTCGGATAATGAACGAAATATTAGCATAGTGGCATCTGCGATCTACTAGACGTGGTTTGTCCATTCAAATCGCATTTGTTTTACCCTACGATTACGAAATATTCAAATAATTACAATTTTAATTAATTTGTAACAATTATCTTTATCACAATATGCTTATTGCACTTATAATTATTATAACCATCGACAACTTTTTGAAAACTTCTTTTTGAAGTCACTTCTAACAATTCGTTTCAACTTAAGAAAGTCAATTATATGTTATACAAAATAATCAACTTTTACAACAGCCGTAGATATTTGAGGGAAGATGAACTATTAAGAGTAATCTTTAAAAGGAATACGATGTTAATAAGAGGGGGTCTATAGCATTTTTGTTTTCATGGGAATTTTCTGCAAATGTTCCCATCCCCTTATACACCGTTTCAGGATTCATATGAACAATTTTTGCATTTGTTGAACCTACAGGTGAGTAAATAGGTTTGGTTATAAGCGGGTTCCCCGACAACGAGCATCGCTGACTTAATACCACAGCACATATTGGTGCATATACAATACTGGTTCTAGAGGTAAGGATTCTATAGATAAACAAGAAAGATCAATCATACATAAGGCATTGATTATAAAACACTTTCCGACTTCAATGCAATTTTATATAAACATCTCTAAAATGCGATACATTCCTCGGTAATATATTTAAAATTATCACAATACCATAATAATTTATTATATTTGAAAACTTCATCGAAAACAAATGAACTTCATTCAAATGACGTCATCGAAATATAAATCGCCTCTATATGAAAGCAGCATTTCATGCATAAACACTTTTCCAATCGTTTCATTCATCACAATACTATAATAATTTATTTTATTTAAAAATTTGTAAAATTGTTATCTACGATATTTATTTTAAAATGTGAAACCTATCTTATATTCGAAGTAATTAAAGTTTAGAAAGATTTTTATTATATAATATATCTATTTTTTCTTTCTGAAGGATATAGCAATAATCAGAATTTAACTGAATTTGTTTTTCTCCATATATTAAATAATTTTTATTTAAAAATCTACCTAATACATTTTACTGAAATTTTATTTATGCATTTTATGGGATAATTTGAATATTTCCTAAAAATTTCGAAGCAATTTGTAAATTTTAAATTTGCTTGAAAAATTAGGTCCCATAGGATTCAATGTATTCCATTTTTTCAACCCGGTTTTAATTCAAAACTAATTGGGTGATATTATTTATTTATACCGTCTGAAAAACATACCAAATTTCATGTTGAAAAAGTCATTTTTACGGCAGTTGTGGTGCTAACGAACAAACAGAATCAGCAAAGTCATAAACACTCTTCAATTATGTTATAAAGTGATAAAAACAAATATAAAACCTAGAATTTATATTTTATATTACAAAAATTGCAAAGTATTTTCTGGTAGATAATTTAACTTTAATTTCATAATAAAAGTATAAAGCATGTGGAAGCGTAGAATAAGAAACTTGACTGTTGAATATTAACACTTGATAGACATTTCTTAAAATTATCAGAATATATTTCAAATGTTTATCTGTGCTTTTACTTTCTCTTACTTACTATTTGTCTCAGCCACAGAATATTTATTCCATTTAGCTGAACATTTATCCGCATCTTGCGGAACATCTATTTTCATCACAAAATTAAAACTGCTTGTTAATTATAATTTAATAAACTGGTTTTTAAATTCTCGTGTTTTGATGAAGATAGCCCATTTAACCCCCGAAACAGCTTGTTTACCTTATTTTATTATTCTGTTCAGATTTTCTTCTGTAATTTAGTGTAAGTGTAACACGCTGTTAAATTTAGGAAAATATCATTCGGCATCGACATACTTTGTGAGTACTACTGCTAAACAACAGATAGCGACTTTAAGCAGCTATTAAAATTTAATTTTTTTCTCTTTCTTCAGAAATGTATTAAACTTTCACTGACACGGCTTATTTTACACTCGCTTTACATGAATAAAATTTTAGATAGTCCTCGTCTTCGAACATAGGGATGTGGAAAAAAATAAATAAATTTTGTCAATGGCGTAATCAGGATAATTATCATACCGACGTTAGCATACTACGAAATTTTCAGGAATCCAGTCTGTATGAAATTGTCACACCTTATACACTGTAAAACTTTCTGCAACCTTTACTCATTTTTTCAGTTACTTTGTTGATACTTTCGTCACACTGATACGAGAAGCCACATCAACAGGCGTTCGTGAAAATTACAGCTTCATTTCTGAAATATTCAGCTAATTATCGTCATTCATTTCATATAATTATATATATATATCTATATATATATCTCTCTCTCCCTCTCTCTCTATATATACACATATATATATATATATATATATATATATATATGTATATATATATATATATATATGTATATATATATATATATATATATATACCTGACAAAACAAAAAATAAATCCAAGAAAGAGACAAAGAAAAGTATAGTACCAAAAGATGGCAGTGGCCATGTTCTCTTCTTTGGGTTTATACTATGTTTTGTCAAGTTTGAAAGTTACCATTTGGATATTATATACCGTTCGATGATGTGTAAAAGTTTGCTTTTAGATTTGTTATTGTAGCAGAATGACTAAAATTTCTGTATTATTAGCTATATTTCTATGATCACATTTGAATTATATATATTATATCATTACCAGGAACGTTACTTCCCATTACGGACAGCTTATTCACCTGAAACTTTCAGTAGCATGCTTGAAAATGTTTTACAGTGTATGCTTCTCACCTTTCTGGTAGGTCGGACGGTCTGGGTCTCAACAACAACAACAGTATATGCTTCTTTCCGTCCAAATAGTTGCTCAAGTCCTAGGATGTGTCGGAGTGTTTAGGCCTTCAACAGTGTATGCTTTATCTCTTCCTACTTCCCTTCTCAATACGAAACCAAAAGGGTTGTATTTAATGGTTTAGGAATATCAACAGATTTAATTCAATTAATTCAATATATAATAATGTAGCAACTAGCACACTAAATGGCCACTTTTCGTATGTTGTTATTTCCGAAGTCATATCTAATATACTGCATCACAAATGTCACTTGAGAGTTCACGAAAAAAATAACTGTTTCAAGTTTATTGTAAGCTGTCTATATCAGATTAGCTCACTTGCTGGATGTTATGTCAATTGTCAGTGCTGAAAATTATATTCAATGAAGTAATTTCTTTTTTAAGTAATATATTTTATAAAAACATATTAACGGTAGATAAAGACGTCAATTAAACGTTTATATGAAAATTCTAAGTCTAAGCGTATTTTCCGTTACAAGATGACACCTGATTTTGGTAAATCTCCGTTCAGAGACTGGCAACAATTGATTTTGAAATAATCCGGTAGCAGATAGACGGTAGATAAAGTGATTCGATTTAGGCTTCATTACTCTGCGTGAAGTGTTTGTCGTCATCTTTAGTACATATACTAACCATGTTATCTCACATTACAAAAATTCATAAAACGACTTGTTAATATCACATGCAAATCGTATGGGAGATCATTTCTCAATTCATTTTCTTAATGCTCAAGTTTAATTACGGCAAGTCTGCTTGGGTATATACAGGGTTTCCCCAAAACATTCACCTCGGCTTTTATTCCTTAAATATTGATTTTAGACATATATAATAAATTACAAAGTTGCGTAAAAAAAGGTACAGAATTTTATGAAAAAGGTAAACATTTTCAGGGGATTAAATTTGAAGAAATACAAAATTTAAATTTTTATACGGCCCCCGTACAAAAACATTTCCAATGAGTAAAATGTGCCCCATGCACTAATAAGGTGATGTACAAAATTTCAGCATTTTATCTTAAAAAGTACCAGAGATATGTTTAAACAAATTTGGTAAGGGATTAATTTATAGGCAAATAACATCTGCCTTTTATCTTTAAAGGATCTTTGGCATGGATGGAAAACATTTTGAACAAGCTTTGTAATGTCTGTGTAAAGTTATTATTTCTACACCGTGTAGATACTTTTGTGCCAATAAGTAGCAAATTTATTATTTATTTATATAATCATTGTTTTCTTTCGTAACTTGTGTATGACCCCTGAAACGCGATCTGCCGACATGATTTTTCCCCTCTGAGAACCCATATCGATGCATCGAAAAGTGTTTTAAGTTAGCATTTTTGTCTTTTCATATCGCTGGGACTTTTTATGATAAAATGCTGAAATTTTGTACATCGCCTTATTAGTGTATGGGGCACATTTTACTTATTGGAAATGTTTCTATACGGGGCCGTATAAAAATTTAAATTTTGTATTTCTTAAAATTTAATTCCCTTGAAAATTTTAATCGATTTCATAAAATTGTGTACCTTTTATACGCAACTTTGTAATTCATTATATATGTCTAAGATTTAAGGAATAAAAGCCGAGGTCAAAGTTTTTGTGACTTCCTGTATATGTACATATTTATTTATTTATTTATTTTAAAAGCATGCAAACTACAGGACAAAGCTCCAATAACAGAGTTCAAGATAAAATACAAGGCAAAATATACAAATTAAAATGTAATAAAATACATGAAAATGCAAACTATTGACAACAAATTATTTTTAAAAGAACTTGAAAATGAGTAAATACATTAAATATAAAATATTTACAACGAATAATTTTTAAACCAATTCCCGATTAATAAAAAACATCAAGATTATCGGGGAAGCTGTTGTGTATTTTACAGAGATTATTAATCGCACAATAACAACCAATATTAGTGCTAAAATTTCTTTCAGCAAATTGACTCATGCTCCTGGTAGAATACTGGGGAACGTAAACCTGATCCCGCCTAAGACAGGGAAACATCAATTCTGTTATTAAACAAATTCCTGAAGAATGAAAATAAAATGAAATCCCGTTTGTTCTGTATGCTTTTAACATTAAACATATCACGAAGAAAAGTAGCAGATGACGCACAACAAAAAGTACCAGTTTTCTTATAATTTCGATCTTGTTCGAAATTATTCAAATTATGAATGCATTGCCTGGCCGTATTTAAAGGGGGGCAGGGGGTACAAAAGCACCCCCCTGGAAAATGTAAAATTTGATTAAAAGCGATTCTTTACAGAATATTTTTATAACATTCCAAGGGGACTTTTATAGAAAGATTGTGTTCAGAATATAATTTCGATAGAACCATTAAATTTTTTCAATGTAGAAATAATATGAATAACAACAATGTAGAAATAATATGAATAACAACAATGTAGAAATAATATGAATAACAACAATATAGAAATAATATGAATAACAACAAATTGTAATAGGAATGTTAAGTAATATGAGAGAAAAACTAAGAAAAATGTTGTTTGAAATTAGAACATTTGAACAAAGCCATCTGTGTCTTTCCTTATGTCTATACGTTTCCACCTGGGAGTATATGGTTACGACGTATCCTATGAAATTTTGGGTGTGCGCTCAAGATACAAGCATGATCTTAAACTTCTGGATAACTAACACTTGTTTATTCACAAGCACAGCGTAAATAAGAACAATATGCAGTAAAACACTTAAATCTCCACTAATTTCCTAAACAACTAATACTATTCTCCCACTGAGTGATGACTCCTGTTATAGACTCCCTATAGAAACTTCTGGAAGTCACTCATATTTCGTAGGATATCGGTTATTTCGAGGTGTTTCTAGAACCTTCAAAAAGTCACAAAATGTCGCCAAATTGACGATAAATTACCAAATCTGGCAACCCTCTTCCGTAATTCAGCATCTGGTAACTCTAGATTCACGTCATAGGAAAGGTTACCTGTACGAGTGTTTTCTCCGTCTGGTTTCCAGAAGTGTCTCCAGTGAGAGCATTTTACACTTTCGTAACAATATCAACAATTCTTCTTCTACGACCAAGAACGTTTGACCGACCAGTAGGTGTAAGTTCAATATAAACAATTGTAACTTATACTTAAATGGGAAATATAGAAGGAATATTGCATTTATGTTATATTGCATGGAATATAACATAATTAAGGAATATTGCATGAATGTTTAATTTGATAGTTTGAGTGCTCTGACTGCGGGAACGTTATCAAAGGTTGTGTAATTTTGATAAGTGGAACGCACTAATTTTTTAAAGGCGATGCAGAGTAATTTTTAAAAGGTGATGCACGGTCATTTTTTAGAGGTGGTACACACTAATTTTTAAAAGTGCTACACAACAGTTTTTAAATGTCTTACAGGGCTAATTTTTAAAAGATGTTACATATACTAGTTATTCATATTTGCTTTTAACAATATATATAATCACTCCAAAACAATCTTAATTTTCTGCTCAGACGATATTCATAGGCTGCACATGTTAGTTTTCATGCATTTTCTAGTATGTGATGTAAGTATAATATTAGTAACGCCTCTTATGTCCTTTAGTTTTTCTTTAAATTCTTTAATATATTGTTCTATTTTTATGTTTTTAATCTTATGTTTCTTTGCAAAATGTTCAGTGAATTTAATTATCAAATAACTATATAATCTTTTTTTCTCATGATTATTACTTTTCTTATATATATAATGTATAAGGAAAGTATTGTAACGGGGTCGAAAATTCGAATTCGAGTTTTCGACGGGAGAGCACGTTTCAAGCATCCCTGATCACGAATCAACCATTTTTGAAATGATGTCTGTGTGTGTGTGTGCGTGTGTGTCAGGGAGTCTGTGGAGACGATAACTGACGAATGAATGGGCCGATTCGAACGAATTTGGTAAAAAAATCACAATTCGTAAACACTGGAAGCTTATTGGTATTATACTCAATCGAATGATCAGAACCCCCCCTAAATTTTCGAATGAAATTTTGAAAAAATCGTCAAAAAATCAAAACTGCTAATAAAGTTGCGCAAATAGACATTTCTTATGTAATTTTTCATTAGAAAACGATTGACATAAATTTTAGAACGCTAACATGAACTGTTCTCCAGATATTGAACATTTAAAAAAAAAAATTATCAAAAAGTCATATAAAATAAAAAAAAATATTTCCTATTGAGAAACTTGTTCACTTTTCATATGCAATACTATGCAATAAATTGGGTGACATCATTCTCGTGGATCTAGCTCGTTCCATTCATGAATAAAGGTACTTTGAGTAATACTTTTGTATTTGAACGCCAATAGTCATTTATCTGCTGTAAGAATAACGTATTTCTTCGTCCATAACGCTTGGCGAGATTTTGACGACGAATTTGGTTTAAATGGCGCCAACTTGGCGACTTTTTTAAATGTTGCTAAATTAGCGAAAAATTTGCCATATGGATAAAAATGACGCTACATCAATGATGACGACAAGGAAATTGACTCATTGACGCAAATTCAATATCTGGGAAAGAAAATAAATAACTACTATAAAAATAATCTATTACTTTCTTTATATACATAATGTATAAGGAAAGTATTGTGACGGGGTCGAAAATTCGAATTCGAGTTTTCGACGGGAGAGCACGTTTCAAGCATCCCTGATCACGAATCAAACATTTTTGAAGTGATGTCTGTGTGTGTGTGTGTGTGTGTGTGTGTGTGTGTGTCAGTGGGTCTGTGGAGACGATAACTGACGAACGAATGGACCGATTCGAACCAAATTTGGTACAAAAATCACAATCCGTAAACACTGGAAGCCTATTGTTTTTATACGCAATCGAATGTTCAGAACCCCCCTAAATTTTCGAATGAAAATTTGAAAAAATCGTCAAAAAATCAAAACCTCTAATAAAGTTACGAAAATAGACATTTCTTATGTAATTTTTTATTAGAAAACGATTGACATAAATTTTAGAACGCTAACATGAACCGTTCTCGAGATATTGCACATTTTTCAAAAAAAATATCAAAAAGTCATATAAAATAGAAAAAAAATCTTGTTGAGAAACATGTTCACTTTTCATATGTAATACCATGCGATAAATTGGGTGACATCATTCTCGTAGATCTAGCTTGTTCCATTCATGAAAAAAAATACTTTGAGTAATACTTTTGTATTTGAACGCCAATAATCATTTATCTGCTGTAAGAATAACTTATTTCTTCGTCCATAACGCTTGGCGAGATTTAGGCGACAAAATTGGCGGAATGTCGCCAACTTGGCGACTTTTTGAAATGCTGCCAAATTAACGAAAATCTCGCCAAATGGATAAAAATGACGCTAAATCAATGAAAATGACCACTAATTGTCGAAAATTCAATATCTTGGAAAGAATATTAGTATCTACTATAAGAAAAACCTATTTTTTTTACTGTAACAGTAGTAAATGCATTACATTATATAAGGAAAGTCATGTGTTGCCCACATCAGATTTTTTTTTTACTGTAAAAGTAGTAAATTCATTGCATTATATAAGGAAAGTCATGTGCTGCCCACATCAGAATTTTTTAAAATTCCCCAGAGGAAATATTGTGTAAATGCACGAGTTTGCAACTCGCTGCTAACCTCTTCCTGTCTCTTGTATCCTTATTCGTATTTTCTTAGCGATTGAAAGAAAGAAATCAGTTCTTATCCTTATACTTTTTGTCTGAAGCTGATTACTAACGAAGAGATTTGTCCACAGGTAATTTTAACCGCACTTTGAGCAAATCATTGCTATAAGCGGCATGTTAACTATTCATTCACTAATGTCCTGAAAAATTCAGTGCTGTCATTTACCACCAGACACATGCTAGTCATGACTTTTAAGGCAACCATTTCTCTTGTCTAGAATGACTCAATGTCTAGAAGAACTTTTGAAATATTATTTTCCTTCTCCAACAGCACTTTTATATCCTCGGAAAGGATGTTTTTGTTCTTTGTATAAAAAACATTAAGCAGAATTACAATCCTGAATTAGAAAGTTAATTTTTTAATAACTTAAAAGATAACGGTATCGTGGATTTAATACTATTTATTCACTACCCACTCTTTCTTACTCAGTAAGAATTTGGCAATATACAGATAATTTTTTTTTGGAAAAAATAAATAAAACCAGTGGAACTTTTTTATGAGTAGGTTACAATAAATTGAACACAATTATTGATTTATTATGTAATTAACGAGAAAACCAGGTTCCAATTAATTAAGGAAAACATGTCATATTAAAGAAAAACTCTTCCCCTATTACTTTCCTTATATACATAGTATAATTTATAAGGAAAGTATTGTGACGGGATCGAAAATTTGAATTCGAATTTTCGACGAGAGAGCACGATTCAAGTATCCCTGATCACGAATCGAACATTTTTTAAGTGATGTCTGTGTGTGTGTGTGTGTGTGTCATTGAGTCTGTGGAGACGATATCTTACGAACGAATGGAGCGATTCGAATGAAATTTGGTACAGAAATTACAATCCGTGAATACTGGAAGCCTATTGTTTTTAAACGCAATAGAATTTTCAGAACCCCCTAAATTTTACGGAAATAGACTTTTTTTATGTAAATTTTCCTGAGAAAGCGATTGACATAAACTTTAGAATGATAGCATGAACCGTTCTCGAGATATTGCCCATTACTCAAATAAATTTATCAAAAAATCTCATAAATTAAAAAAAAATTAACCGTTTAGAAACATGTTCACTTCTCATATGTGATATCATGCGATAAATTTGGGGACATCATTCTCGTGGATCTAGCACGTTCCATTCATGAGAAAATATACTTTGAGTAATACTTTTGTATTTGAACGCCAATAGTCATTTATCTGCTATAAAAATAACATATTTCTCCGTCCATAACGCTTGGCGAGATTTTGGCGACGAATTTGGCAGAATGTCGCCAATTTGGCGACTTTTTTAAATGTTGCCAAATTAACTGAAACCACGCCAAACGGATAAAAATGACGCTAAATCAATGAAAATGACGACTATATGACGAAAATTCAATATCTTGGAAAGAATATAATTATATCTGCTATAAGAATAACCTATTTTTTTACTGTAAAAGTAGTAAATCCATTGCATTATATAAGGAACGTCATGTGCTGCCCACATCAGATGTTTTAGTAAATAAGGAAAGAGTTTTTCTTTAGAAGTTCTTATCTATAAAGTATAACCACTTGAAAGTTCCTTAACAAGAGGAGGAGGGACTTACATGGAGTTTTTATGGAAAGTCCCCAATTGTCCAAGAAGGGGAGCATATTTAGTTAGGAGGTACATAGAAATTAGAAGGTACTTTTATTAACATTTTACAACAAAGTAGAAAAGTGTTTATGACTTTGTTCATTCTTTCTGTCTGTCTGTCCGTTAGCACGATAACTGCCGTAAAAATGATTTAATGAAAATGATATTTTAGTATGTTGTTTAGACGGTCTGTTGGAGCTATGGGAATATAAATTAATAATATCACCCAAATAGTTTTGGATTGAACCCGGGTTGAAAAAACGAAATACATTGAGCCCTTTGGGACCTAATTTTTCAACATTTTTTAAGCGGATTTAGAATTCGAAATTTTTAGGTAATATTCAAATTGTTCCATAAAATATATAAAAAGATATTCAGCGAAATATATTCAGTAGTTTTTTAAATAAAAATTAAAACAATCATTACACCTCTTATATGAAGCGATCACGTGACCATGATATGAAAAGATCACGTGATCCACTTTAAGATGATATATGGCATCCATCTTGTCTCAAAATCGTGATTTTTAAAGTTCTTTTTAATTCATATTGAGTGCTGTATCCGTCCTAAAACCACTTTATTTTTGCTTAAATTCTGTGCATCTACATACTGAAACAACGCAATTACAATATATTTGAGTTTAAATGCTCATCCAAATTTGATTATTTCTACAACAGACCCTATTTTTCACTTATGTAAAATGCAAACAGCAAAATATGTAAGATGAGTTGTATTAGAATTGCTGTATTTCTTTAACACAAAATTATTTAGCAAATGGAGTCTGCATAGCTGATATGAATGAAATATTCATTGATTTTACAAAGAGAAGAACGATTTTTTTCGATGAAGTTTTAAGCATAGAGTTTAATTACTTGTAGCTCCATGGTCTTAATTTTTGAATAAAATAAATTATTGTAGTATTGTGAAGAATGAAATGAATGGGAAATTGTTTATGAATGAAATGCTGCTTTTATAGAGAGAGCCAGGCGTGTTATTTTTTCTATGACGTCATTTGAATGAATTTCAGTTGTTTTCGATGAAGTTTTCAAATATAATAAATTATCGTAGTATTATGATAATTCTAAAATTATTACCGAGGAATGTATCGCATTTTAGATATGTTTAAACCAGGCAATTTATATTTCAATGCCGTCATTCGAATGAAGTTCATTTTTTTCTATGAAGGTTTAAGATTTCAAATATAATAAATTAATGTAGTATTGTGATAAGTTTTAAAATATTACCGAGGATTGTATTGCATTTTAGACATGTTTTAATAAAATTGCATTGAAATTGGAAAGTGTTTCATAATCAATACTTTAAGCATGATTGATCTTTCTTGTTAATTTTGTAATAGAAATGTAGCACAGTGCCTAAAATCTACACAATTTCTCTTTTACCTATATACAAAAATACGTTTTTAATAAAATTAAGGAATTTTAGGTCTCAATCTTGTAATGTAACATCTTTTAAACTGATATTCATTTGGATACCTGACTCAGAACAATGAAATTTAAAAAATGCGGATTGGATTGATATATCTTGGAACTGTGTTTCAAATATGTTTGCTGATTACTTTTCTTACAATTAAGAATAAACAATGGTGCTTTTTATAACCTTCTTCTCATATTGGAATTTAAAAATAATTCTCTCGTCTCTTTGCACTCGAATTTTTATACCTAATTAAGTATTTTTATTGCTTCTAATTTCCCTCCTACACACACATTTTATTATCCCCTTCTTTTTCTACTCAATCTGAAGTCTCCATATATTTTTTTCCTTTTTTGTCAGAGAATTAAAAATCACTGGAAAATAGTTTGGTATTTTTCATTTACTCTTTCTATAACGGAGGTATAAATAAGCATTAGAATTTTTGCCCCCCGCCTCTTCCCCTATAACTTCAAAAATGGAAAATCGGGTATTCTCGATTTTTTAACTCCAATCGAATATTTCATCTATTTTTCACCCCTTTCATCCTATTTTGTTGTTCCTTCTTTTTATTAATCCACATGGAGTGAATGCTTATTTTCCCGTATTTGAGTTGAGTTGATATATATCTGGAAATTGCATCTGAATTTTCGCACATTACTTTTTACCAAAGTGAGAAATACAAATAGTCTGTTTTAGCACTCATTACTCCCAGTGATTACAAACGTGAAAATTTCCGAATTTTTCTCTAATGGCTACAAGTTAAAAGTCGTAGATATACTGTATGCTTTTTCTCAAGTCTTTCTTGGTATTATTTTTTCATGAGTCAATTAATATTCCCACAACTTCTCTCTCTCTCTCTCTCTCTCTCTTTCTCTCTCTCTCTCTTTCTCTCTCTCTCTCCATCCTCTCTTAAGTTTTCTTGGTTTTATTTATTCATGGGTTAAAGTGCAATCTAACAACTTTGCTCTCTCTCTCTCTCTCAACACTTTGAAGTACATTTGAATAATTTCTCTCCTTCTCTCTCTCTCTCCCTTCTCTTCCCTCTTTCTCTCTCCCCCTCTCTCTACTTCTCTCTCTACCTCTCTCTCTCGTCTTTCTTGTTATTGGTTTTTATGGTTTCAAGTTTAATCCCACATCTTTGCTCTCTCTCCCCCTCTCTCTCTCTCCACACTAGAAAGGATATTTGAATAATATTACAAAGAATCATCGAAATACTCGTTACTACTCGTTTTCAAAATATGTATACAAAAACTTTCAACTTTTCAAAATTTGGGCTTCTAGAGGTTTTTGGAAATTTGTTTAATCTTCGTTCAAACGAAAAACGAAGAGCATAACTTTATTCTTGTAGAGGACGGTAGATTTTCTCAAACACCCTTATTTTTACTCTAATTTCAAAGCTTTTTATTTTCTTGAATTATTCTAAATTGAGACTATTTCAAAAGCGTTTTCGGATCGAAAACGTAAAAAAACGCGAGGTCCTGGAATAATTATTGACTTTACAATTCGAGGTGACGTGCCTGTCACCTAGCTGCGAAGATGACTGCGAAGATGACAGAACACACGCATCTAGCGAGATGCGTGTGTTCTTTTGGTTTTTAATAGAGCAGATAGTTCATACTATTCCAATAAAGATTATTACGAGATGGTGCAGCTATATGGCGAATTCAGAAGAAACGCTGTGGAAATTATTTGACTTATTTTAAAACAATATATGTACTAAAGACTGTAGTGGAGACGGATTAGGAATCTACCAAATGCAAAGAATTCTAACATGGACGGAAGCAAAGTCTAGGAATCAAAAAGCAAGACGAAAATCAACCAAGTCAACACGAAAGCAGTGAGTAAAATTTCATATCATAGTGTCACAAAATACTACACCCAGTAAAACGAAAGGAATACGAAAAAACAAGTAAAACCTTCACAAAAGAGCCTCCAAAGACTAAGGAACAAATATGATGAAAATAAACAAAATAAAAGGGCTTGTACCTAAACATAAAATATGGCGTATTCGACATGCCATTAACATGCTAGAATTCTTAAAAAAGTATGAAAGTCTTAAAAAATGTCAAGATCATAGATTGACGTATATTTTGAAGAAAAGAGCTACATAAATGAAAACTGACATTTGAAACATTTATGTGCATTTGATTGCTAGAATTAACGAAGGAAAGATATAAAATACTTCTAAAAGATTATTTATGAATAAAAATAAAAATATGTATAAAGCATTTAACTAACCAGAATATGGACTTTGAAAGAAACTAGAAAGTGTTTAAAAAATTTATTCTTTTAATTTTGGTATGTCGAGCTGTTTACTTACCTTGCTGTATACTTTAAAATTTTTTGGTTGAATACCTCACTGTGTTCAACCAAGACTTAATTTTATCCCGCTACAGTTAAGCCTTGGTTTCAACTAAGAGTATAGTTGATCTACTTCGAAAAGTTATCCTTTCCTTTCTTTACACCCAGAAGTTAGAATGACATAGAATAAAACTTTCCGGTCCAGAAATTCTTAAAACGTTTTCCACTGTTTATAAACCATCGCGTAAAAACAATTTATCTGTGCATTTTATTTGGTTCAGGGAAATATAGATAAAATAATTTCCAAACAACTCAGGTGCGTAATGGTTTAAAGAATAAATAGTTCACAACAGATTTCGACAGAGTCTCGCCAATGTGATCAAATAAGCTCATGACGAAGTTTGAATGTGGATATTTATTTTTTTATTTAACATATAAACTGTAAAATTCCAGAGGGTGAATTTAATTATATACTTGAAGGAATAAAAAGTTTTTACGCTGAATTGTTCGAAGTATGGAACATCACAGTTTTTGAAGAATTGTATAAAGTCAGTGAAGCCAGTGAAGTTACATTCTTTTATTCTCCTTAAATTCAACAATTCAACTCATTGTAATAAAATTTGCGCCCAGTTGTGCAGAGGAAAGAAACTTTTCCCAAGGAAGCAGAACGTTTTTTGTTAATAAATGATAAAAAAACGTGTTACGCCGATGCTCGTGGATCTCAGATTTGATTGGATTAGATTATTTTGGTGTTCTACTGTTTTTTCTTTCTCACATGAGAGCTACGAGTACGCGACACGGAACTATAATATAAATTTGATTCCAAATCGTTAAAAGCATATATGTCGGGAGAGTTCGTCATCTGTACACGGGATTTAAATCCGGCTCCAGTGGATCTAAAAGTTAGAGATTGAACCGTTTGTTCATAGGTGGATCTTTCGTCATGCAGAACGACACCAAAGAACGGAATGCTTGTGTTCGTGGTATAGCTCTACTAAATATCTTATTAAAATGTTTGTTGGATTAGAAAGCGTAATTATATAAAAAAGAAAACAATTTTTCTAACTTTTTTTTTAAAAAATCTCAAGAAATTTTTTTACATGGTTTATAATAATATTTATATAAAACTGATTTTTGGACTACCTGTTTGTTCAGCATGTAAACAGCAATTAATTTTGACCAGAGGAAAATTCTGTGTGTAATGTCTGTATTTTTGATTGTATTAACTCTCCTTTAAAATGTTTCTTGTCTTAGAAAGTTGTGTGTTTCTTAAAGGCAATTGATTATTTTAAACTTTTTATTTTCAAGATCCTTCTTCTTCTTCTTCATTGGTACTACAACCTGCTGTAACCACCCTGCAGGCCAGTCCTAGATTCCAAGCATCTTATAAGAATACTTTCAAGGATCAAAAATGCAGAACAATGATCAATACCTGACGTTGCACTTTTATTCCAAACATAATGGATAAGAGTTTAGCACTTCATCAAATATGGGGGAAAAAGTACCTTGCCCCCTAGTATCTATGGTTAAAATGTCCCACGGCAAATTGAAGATTCCAGGTTCATATAAAACAAAGGGCATATGACCTTTATAGAATGCAACGCCCTCTATCAGTAATGGTTGACTTTCTTGCAAACTAACGGAGAAATAAGTTATTCTTATAGTCTACTCTTATGTTCTTTCCAAGATACCGAACATTCATCAATTAGTTGTCATTTTCATTGATTTAGAGTAATTTTTTTATCAATTTGGCGAAATTTTCGTTAACTTGGCAACATTTAAAAATCTCGCCAAACGTTATGGATAGAGACATACATTATTTTTATAGCAAATAAATGACTATTGGCGTCCAAATACAAAAGCATTACCCAAAGTATGTTTTCTCATGAATGGAGCGAGCTAGATCCCCGAGAATGATGTCACCAAATTTATCGCATGGTATTACTTATAAAAAGTGAACATATTTCACAATAGTTAATATTTTTTTATTTTATATGTTTTTCTATAATTTTTTAGTAAAATGTGCAACGCCCACTATCAGAAATTGTCTTTCTTTGTCAAAATTTTTGGAAATTTCTATATTCTGATTATTATATTATCTCTTTGTAAGCCGAATAATATCTATGACTTTCTGGTTAAATTTTACAATAGAAAAATAAGTATACTTCAAAACAAAGCTGTTTTTTTAATTGTTTTGACGCAGGAAACCTTTTACTGAATGAATTAAATAAAGTAAATTATTTTCCTAACTATATTGAACATTATTAAAATACTAAAAGCTGTCCATCAAATATAATGGAATTTACAAAACAATACTAAAACTGAAAAACCACGCATTAAACTTTAAAAAAATGACATTCATTAAAAGTCCAGAGAACGTAAAATTGAAGGAACAGAAATTTGGGTGAGATTAATGAAGCTTAAAAGACAATATTCCAAAGCCGTAAAGTAAATATATTAAAATTTTTAGGATTAAAAATGAGGTATAATTAAATCACATATCAAATTACTTTCTATTGAGGAAGGAAGTCATAAACATAAATGAAAACTCCGGTTTCTAACATAAAAAAAATAGAAAATATTTTGTAATTTACATTATAGTATTCAGAGATATCTTATTAAAGCCAGTATAATAAAAATTATACGTTAATCTATATAAATAAAATTGAAAATCTGATTGTCTGTCTGTCTGTCTGTCTATTTGTCCCATAATCACGGGAGAACGGCTGAACCGAATTTGATGAAATTTTGTAGGTAGCCTGGAAATAGACCCACGTAAAATTTAGTTCATGTTTGGAGTTTTTACGACCAGTGGTTCTCGAGATATTAGTAAAAAACGAAGCATTTGTTTGTCTCATCATCACGGGAGAACGGCTGAACCGAATTTAATGAAATTTTTGGATCATCTTAAAATAGCTCCTCATAAATTTAGTCTAAGTTTCGAGTTTTTAAGTTCAGGGATGGTCGAGATATTAATAAAAAACGAAACTTTTTCCTAGGAGTTCCACTATCTAACTGCGTAGTTTATCCAAACGAAAAGATTGAAAATTGTTTGAAAGGGAATTATAACTTTGTCTCTGAGTTTGGTGGGAGATTTTTTGCGCTAATTAGTCACTTTCTGAAAACATGAATTGTTTGAAACATGAATTGTTTGAAACATGAATTTAAATGAAAAATCTATATCCATGATTTATTTTTCAAAAGCTTATACCCAACAATGAAAAGTATAAAGAAATCAAAATGGTTATTTAATTTCGCAGTTTATGAGGAAAATTCTATCTTATATCATGCTGCTCAGAAACGCAATTAAATTAAATCTGTCTGTTAATTTTAATTAATATTTTTTCGATTTGAATAATAAATAAATGGATAAAAATATATTTTAGAAAAGAACGGTTTGATTTTTCATTTTATTATATTAATTGCGGATTGCTTACATCACTTTCATTTATTTTGGCAAAAAGATTTAAGCTTTAATATTGTGTTTAGCTAAAATCTCATATATTGTGTTTACCCAATAAATTCATTGATAGTTGAAACAGTAAAAGAGTAGAACGGGTATATCTAATACAATTTTAGTGTTTTCATTTAGTATATACAAACTGGACCAGGAAGTTTTATCCTTCAGATCTGAAAATTCAGAGCTACGAATTTGGCGGAATATTTGGAACTTTTCTTAAACTTTATCAAATTGACCGATATGTCGCCAAATTGATAAAAAAGACGCAAATCAATGAAATTAAATTTATTTTTTTAGAAGAGAGTACTGAAATGTTGTTTCGGTAACATTTGTCCGCATTTGTTCGGTAACATTTTAGGTTCACACATCCTATTTAGTAACGCAAATCTAACAAAAACCTTTTTCCAAGGAAGGTCTCCTGACAGACCCCCACCGATTTTAATGAAAAAATTACTGTGAATAGTATTGGTCTATCACAACACACTGTGTAAGTACCAGCGGCCCTAGAGTAATAGAAACGACACAATAAAATATTGAAAAAAATAGTTTTCATCGCCAAATGTAACCCTACTGTAGAACTCGGCGCCAACGTTGGCGTACAGTAAACGTCACTTTCCCCGAGTATAAGTATGGAAACAGTACTTATATTCGGCTCGTTTGCTTTGCTCTTCGATTCGCTTACTGTTCTGTAGTATACTGCACATTTCGTATTTCCAGTGACATTTTTTATAATTTATTCCTCTTTACTGTTTGTTTGAATGCAAGCTTGTTGCATGATTTTTTCTTTTTACACTATCAAAGACTAGAGCCAACGGCCCTACCGTGCTGAAAACACCGGTTCTCGTTAAATCACCGAAGTCAAGCAGAATCGGGCGCGGTTAATACTTGGGTGGGTGACCACCTGGGAACACCGCGTGCTGTTGGCACATTTCGAGCCCAGTGGTTTGCGCGCTGGATTTGCACGCTGCCACAACTGCCGCCGTGTTCATGCGGAGTACGATCACGTTAAACTTGTGGGTCCGTAAGTCCTTCTGAAAGGTTGGTGGTAGGGGAAGGAGGGTACGGTCCCTGTGGATGCCTCCCCCACTGGGTTCCGGTCCAAATTGGGTGGCACTTTCCGGCCGTCCAAACGGTTACCTTACACCTTTCTGGTAGGTCGGACGGTCTTAACAACAAAACTATCAAAGACTGATAGAACAGTGTGTTTAAACTATTTGAATATTTTTTACATTTGCAATTTCGCCGTGTTCTTTTTTTTCGTAATTTTGAACTCCGTTAATTCGAAATGACTAGCATCAACGTATGTAACGTAA
Organism: Amaurobius ferox; assembly: GCA_951213105.1. Classification (NCBI taxonomy): domain Eukaryota; kingdom Metazoa; phylum Arthropoda; class Arachnida; order Araneae; family Amaurobiidae; genus Amaurobius; species Amaurobius ferox. The sequence goes on along the minus strand of OX578153.1, from coordinate 34,341,792 downwards.
TATAGATGCTTCGTCAGGAATATACTCAAAATGATTTTCAAATAACTCTTTTCACCCAAGAAGAAATAGATCTGAAAAACAGACTCAATGAAGTCATACATGAATATGTTACTTCGATGCAAAGTGCTGGGATTGAGGAAAAATCCTCTGATTACGAGCTTGACGACGAAAGCTATCCTGCATATATTAGTGCTGATGCTAATTTGGGTTCTGATGAAGGTGACGTAGAGATACCGAAAATAAGTTTTGAATATAAGGAAACTACAATGCAATAATTGAGAAATACAAGTAAACTATCATGTCGTCCTCTACGATCTGTACAACATCGCTTTAAATTAGTAAAAAACCTGCGCCCGTTAAGAAATTGGGAAAAATAAATTGGAAATTTGGGTGATCGCGAACACAAATTAAAAGCCATTCAAGATTTTTTATACGAACAATTCCAGGAAACAAGACAAAAATGCATTGTTGTACATGATTGTGATTTAAAGCTTTGGACTATATGTTCTAAAGCCATTAATTTAAGAATGAAATTCTCGGCATCGTGAAAATGACTAACCACATTTAAGAAAAAGTACCGTATTGTCAGCAGGAAAATAACAAAAACCATGTCGCCTCGGGAAACAGTAGGACACATGGATATAAAAAACTCTGCACAAGCTTTAGTAAACGAAGCTACTGCTTTTGTCAAACATTCACATTTTAGCGATGATCAGGTTTTCAACGCCGATTTATCAGGCTTCAATAGGGAAATATATTCTGGACGAGAACTGGCGTTTTCAAGAGAAAAACAAATTAAAAATGTTGTCCAATCTATACATTCCACAACCCATTCATACACAATATTGCCCATAATTAGTAAACATAATTAGTAAAAGTGGAAATCTGTTATCTCCATTATTCATTGTATATCCTGAACCAACAGGAAAGTTTGATATCAATGTGGAAAGGAACATATTTGAAGCAAGCAATATTTATACAATTGCAACCAAATCAGGTAAAATGGGATCGCAAGAGTTGCGTACGTGGTTGACGGAAATTTTTTTTCAAAATCACTCCACAGGAAACAGTATTTTTGGTAGATTCTTGATCAGCATTTAGAAACCAAGATTTAATTAATAATTGTATTCCATCTGATAAAGATATGCATTTACTTAACATTCCTCCTAAACTACAGCTCTCATTCAACCTCTAGATAAGTAGGGGTTTCGATTATGGAAGAACTTCGTGAGAAAATTTTCAGATGTGGTTATGATTAAGCAAATCAATATTCATTTATACGAAAGAGACAATATTTTTAAATTACAAGCGATTACGCACAATCAATTTTCTTCTCCAAGTTTTATTGATATGTGGAAATATTCTTGGTATTCCTGTGGATACCCAGATTCACGCCCAGGACATTTTCAAAATCCGGCTGATTTTGTTTTCTATACATCAGATTCTTTTCATTGCTCTTTGGCCGATTGTTCTTTCCAAAGGTTTGCAAAATGTAATTGGTGTAGCACATATTTCTGTTTCGAACATTTGCTTACTATTTCTCACCTCTGCAATATTTTTATTCCATAAAATAATAAGCCTGTTAACGTTGTATTAATTTAGGTCGTAGTGTCACCAGATTGGATTTGTCCTACAGATTAATTTATGACAAGTTTATAAAAAGTAATACTTCAAAAGCTGATGAATTGTATTAGTAGGTACTGTCTTGTTAGTGTTCTCTATTTAGTATTACTATTGATTTTGTTAAAAACTGCAAAAGGGCTTTCCTCCTGCTGGGAGAAGTGCCGAAGAGGGGGTAAAGCAGGACTTTCTAAAGATCTTGCTTCGCATAAACATTATATGTAGAGAACACTACTCAAAACTCTGTGCCGTCTGATCAATCGAGCATGAGAACTCCAGTGGTGTCTTATTTACAAATGCAACGCTCGTATGCCCAGGATCTAGTCATTAACGAATTTTTATAGTATTACCTCTTCAGAGGTTTTCAGCTTTTATCATTGTCAAAACAATAATCATAATGAATAATCGCCAAATCGGGATAACGTATAGATTCTGGTAACCCAGAACCAATTTTCAATATCTTATTGTGTCGTTTCTATTGCTATAGGGCCGCTGGTACTTACACAATGTGTTGTGACAGACCAATACTATTCACAGTTATTTTTTCATTAAATTCGGTGGGGGTCGGTCAGGAGACCTTCCTTGTTAGTAACATCCATCCTACTTAGTAACAAAGTATTTAGCGAATTTTTAAAATATCACCAAATTGATAAAAATGCTTGTAAATCCATAAGAATATCATGAAATTGAAAAAATTGCTCTTAATAAATGAAAGTAATTGTGTTCTGTTATATAATTGGAATTCTGGGATAATATTGTGATGATGTTTCGTCAATTTGTCGCAAGATGGGACTATCAGTTCTACACTTCCACTTGGCGATAAATTTGGTGATTTTTTAAATTATCGCTAAATTGACGAAAATGTCGCCAAACCTTCAATGGTGATAACATTATTCAGACGATACGATTTCCATCAATTTATTTGAAGCAAGTGATATCATGTCGTTTAGCAACGGATGTAAATCCAATGTGTTATGTGGCATACGATTTTTATTAAATCTTTTCCGATTTGAATAATAAAGATATATACGAGTATATAAAAGAAATGCCATTGACATTGCATTTTTGACTGGATAATATCAATTCCGGTCATTTAATATAATTTCTGGATTCTTAAGTTTCTTTTTAAGAGCATTGTATTAAATATTTTAACAGAATATTTTGATTCAAAATGTCATTTAGTATACTATAGGAATTGCACATGATTGTGATTTTAAAGTTTCTTTATATTATATACTCCGTATGAAGAACGGGTATGCTGCTAGTGCAATATAATTCTCAATTAAAAAAAGTCAATAAATACAAGTACATAGAAAATATGGCAAAATAATATTTAGAAACATTTCTATTTTCCTTGTAATACTTAGTATAAGCAAAGCAAAAGTGATGGTGTCAAAAATACTGCTCTTAAATTTTGGTGGAGTTATACCTTTTAAGCACCTAAATATGAATTCTATTTTTCCATAATGTCAGGATGAGTTTGAGTATGATATGTTTGGAATAACCTGAGATAGTAAAACAAAATTTGGTACGAATATTTCAATTGGTGAACTTCAAAGTTTTATAGGCTTTTAAAGATGTTGGGCAATAGATTTTTTTTAATGTTTTGACCAGTTTCTTATAAAACATTGATAATATTAATATGAAAGGTTAAGTTAGTAATTTGCAGAGTCGACTTCGACATAAAGATCTTGCAATTTATTTTAGTAGCTCAGTGGTAGAGCGTCGGGTGACCAGTTCGAAGATCCAAAGTTCGATTCCCGGTTGAAGTAGCAATGGCGCCCGAACAAATCAGCCTTGCAGGTTAGTGCAAAAACGTTCAGGTGTGAAAGTGACCTTAGTACGACTAGTACACGTTCAGTGAATTCTAAAATATTGTGAGCCGATTTCATATCAAGAGAATAACGATTACGTATGAAGCTAACTTGGAGGATGAAATAGCACCAAGAGGCTAATCTGGAGTAAAAATAGCAGAAGGTAGCCAGCCAGTTGTCAGTAGCACGCCAATCTGACATTAAATATATCAGAATGCAAAGCCCACTTCGACAATAATTGCTTGCTATTTCATTCCAGTAGTTCAACTGTACAGCGTCGGCTGGCCAGTTCAAAGATCCAGGGTTTGATTCCCCAGTTGAGGCAAGGTTCTTTGCAAATTCTTGTACGAATAATATCAAGTCTCAAATGGATTTCAAGTCACAGGTCTTCATAATTGCCAGACGATACCCTAATTGATTACTGCATATGACCTGCAGGGTTAAGCTGCTCAGATATCATTAAAAAAAAACTCGAATCCTTAACTGGAATCTGCGAGCTACGAGTTTCAAACTGTCCAGTCGATGATGTACAGTGATTATCGTATTTAGCCTGTAGGGTAAACTTGTGCAGGCACCAATGTGGAGATCTCATAAATCCCAACTGGATTGTGACCTACAGATCTTCGAATTGGCCAGTCGATGCTTTATCCATGAAGTTTTTGGAATAAAATTCTTATTTTTTACAATAGAATAAAAACCCACAAAATCTCAATTTTTTTTTATAGTGGTTGGTATAATAACTTTATATAGATCTAAATGGTGGTATACATGTCTGTTCGATTTACAATTCCATATGATTTTGTCCAGACATTCCTAAAATTTATATAATTGAAAAATTATATTTATTAATTGACAACGTACCATAGGCATACATAGAAGTGCGCAAGTGTAGGCTATTGCTCTCTTGTTCTCTTGTTTAAGATCACAAAGGTGAAATCAGACTAGTCGGTGGAATAAGTCTTATCCACGAATTTGGCCCTTGGAAAGAGTTCTATGGACACCGATGCCGTCACTTCCTACCCCAATTGTCACACAATAATCTTATCAGCGTACACCTTATAGCGATTAGTATTAAGAGTACCTTGGATATTGGGATGGCATTATTTGAGATTGATTATCTAATGTATAAAACAAAAGATTTAAAGAAAGACTTGCTGATTAAAATATATCGTAATCTACGGCCTAGATTTCGATTAAACTTTTGCGGGGCATATAATTGTTTCAAGACTCACTTTCTTTTCGAATACATACAGTTTCTGGAGACAAATAATCTCATAACAAAAAAATATGATGTGGACAACACATGACTTTCCTTATATAATGTAATGAATTTAATACTTTTACAGTAAAAAAATTAGTTTTTCTTACATCAGATACTAATATTCTTTCCAAGATATTGAATTCTCGACAATTAGTCGTCATTTTCATTGATTTATCGTCATTTTTATCCATTTTGCGAGATTTTCGTTAATTTGGCAACATTTCAAAAAGTCGCCAAGTTGGCGATATTCCGCCAAATTCGTCGCCAAAATCTCGCCAAGCGTCATGGACTAAGAAATAAGTTGTTCTTACAGCAGATAAATGACTATTGGCTTTGAAATACAAAAGTATTACTTATATATCTTTTTTCATGAATGGAACGAGCTAGATCCACGAGAATGATGTCACCTAATTTATCGCATGGTATTACATATGAAAAGTGAACATATTTCTCAATAGGAAATTTTTTTTTCCTTTTTATATGACTTTTTTTGATAATTTTTTTGAAAAATGCGCAATATCTCGAGAACAGTTCATGTTAGCGTTCTAAAACTTATGTCAATCGTTTTCTAATGAAAAAATACTTAAGAAATGTCTATTTACGTAACTTTATTAGTGGTTTTAATTTTTTGACGATTTTTTCAATATTTTATTCGAAAATTTAGGGGGGTTCTGAACATTCGATTACGTATAAAAACAATATGCTTCCAGTGTTTACGGATTGTGATTTTTGTACCAAATTTGGTTCGAATCGGTCCATTCGTTCGTCAGTTATCGTCTCCACAGGCTCACTGACACACACACACACACACACACACAAACACACAGACATCACTTAAAAAATGTTTTATTCGTGATCAGGGATGCTTGAAACGTGCTCTCCCGTCGAAATCTCGATTTCGAATTTTCGACCCCGTCACAATACTTTCCTTATACATTATGTATATAAGGAAAGTAATATTTATTAGCGTCCCTAAAGCAGACATTTTATCTGTCTCCTACGAAACTTTTCCGAAGTGCAAGCGCCATATATTTATTGCTTGGAGGCTCACAATGTGGCCACCAGATCTGTTGATGCCGAAATTTGAGTTTTGAATATGAGTTGAGGAACCCTTCATACAGTAGAAGTTCCACTTGATTTCTCAGTTACAGTATATGGTTTGTATAAAAACAGCACTGCGAAAAAATTTCTAATACAGATAAAATTGAGTGTCAAAGCATTCCATGTTTCTTACAGGGCACCAAGATTATTTCATACGGGACAGATGGGTAAATATTTTCCGCAATGTAGCAAAGGCGATAAGGATGTAGTTTCTTCTTTTTCGCAGTACTCAAAAAATGTAGCTTTAGTTTTTGTATTAATAAATTAACAGTGCACTGTATAGCATAATGTGTTTGAACACGATTTGAATCACGTCTAATATATCACAATTAAAATAGCATAAGTACAAGTTCTGATTAAAAATATATTTATTGGCAGCAATGAAAATATACTGGGTTCACAAGAAAGTCCATAAGAACCCCAATAAATATATACGAAAGTTTTAATTCCTCGCTAGGGGCGCTGCAACCATTTTTATTTGATTGCGTATAGCCACTTTACTATAGATATGTATGCCTAATATGTACATTCATGGGCCTTTCCTTACAAAGTCATTGATATACTCAATGACTTTCCTTTGAACCCTGTGTTTGCAGCAGCAAAGAAAACTATGTTCTTTGTATAAGTAAAATTTAGCATTGCAAGAATTTTTTCGGAATGCAAATCGTCAGAACGTCGCATCTGTTTCCTCCCTAATCAAGAAAAATAGCTCTCAGTCGGAGAACAAAATCCTAGATCCCATTATTTCTCAGAAGGTTTTGGAGCAATTCTAACACATATCTCACAACACTGAGAGTTCAATTTATGATTCCAAGGGGAAAAGGTATAACTTTAGGGAACATAAAAACCAAGCATTGCATTGGATAACATGGATGCCCAGAAAAACTAACAGGGACGTGGCTGAACTCAACGTTCTCATACCTGATATTTTTTTTCAAATTTTACAAGAAAATATTTGAAACATCGATATTGTGGATTCAAATGATTAGAACTATAGCGTGTTACCCCTCACTTTAAAGCGTTTGAAAAAATCTTTGGATTCATACCATACTTGACAATGTACCCCTGAAAGGTATGACTTGTCCCCCATGGGGGCTAATGACGTCACGAATAAAAGAAAATTATATAGTAGCAATTTATCAGAACAATGATTGGAACGTAATTTTCGTAATCGTTGAGTCATAATTAAACCCTTGTACCCATGATTATGTCAAATTTTGTCCCATGCTGCTACATTAAACAAATATAAAATTTCGAATAAACGCTAGTTTTCTCTCGAATTAAAAAAAAAACTCTATCTAGATCTAGATTTTTTGATAACGAAGCTGGGTATATAAGTCGAGTAAAAATCCATTAATATTTGTGGCTGCAATTGAGTACACAAGACATCGACCACAGATATCAGACGGGCGAATATCCTTCCAAAAATGATCAAAACGTGTTCAGATGGTCTTAAAACATATATTGGCATCAAAATCTCGAAATCCAAGATTTTCATGAAAACAATACTATCTGAATACTACGTATGAGAAATTAATTACAGGGTGTCCCAAAAATGACTGACACATTTGAAAAATGCATTAAAGAACAAGAAAGATCAATCATGCTTAAAGCATTGATTATGAAACACTTTCCAGTTTCAATGCAATTTTATTTAAACATGTCTAAAATGCAATACATTCCTCGGTAATATTTTAAATACTTATCACAATACTACATTAATTTATTATATTTGAAAACTTAAACCTTCATCGAAAAAAATGAACTTCATTCAAATGACGGCATTGACATATAAATTGCCCGGTTTAAACATCTCTAAAATATGATACATTCCACAGTAATAATTTTAGAATTATCATAATACTACGATAATTTATTATATTTGAAAACTTCATCGAAAACAACTGAAATTCATTCAAATGACGTCATAGAAAAAATAATACGCCTGGCTCTCTCTATAAAAGCAGCATTTCATTCATAAATAATTTCCCATTCATGTCATTCATCAAAATACTATAATAATTTCTTTTATTTAAAAATTAAGACCATGGAGCTCAACGTAATTAAACTCTATGCGTAAAACTTCATCGAAAAAAATCGTCCTTCTCTTTATAAAATCAATGAATATTTTATTCATATCAGCTATGCAGACTCCATGATCTAAATGATTTTGTGTTAAAGAAATACAGCAAATGTAATACAACTCATTCTACATATTTTGCTGTTTACATTTTACATAAGTGCAAAATAGGCTTCGTTGTAGAAATAATCAAATTTGGATGAGCATTTTAACTCAAATATATTGTAATTGCGTTGTTTCAGTGTGTAGATGCACAGAATGTATGCAAAAATAAAGTGGTTTTAGGACGGATACAACACTGAATATGAATTTAAAAGAACTTTAAAAATCACGATTTTGAGACAAGATGGATGCCATATATCATTTTGAAATGGGTCACGTGATCTTTTCATATCATGGTCACGTGATCGCTTCATATAAGATGTGTTATTATTATTTTAATTTTTATATAAAAAACTACTGAATATATTTTGCTAATTTTTTTTATATATTTTATGGAACAATTTGAATATTACCTAAAATTTACGAAGCAATTTGTGAATTTTAAATTCGCTTAAAAAATGTTTGATACATTAGGTCCCATAGGGCTCAATGTATTTCATTTTTTCAACCCGGGTTCAATCCAAAACTAATTGGGTGATGTTATTCATTTATATTCCTATAGGTCCTACAGACCATCTGAACAACATACTAAAATTTCATTTTGATTAAGTTATTTTTACGGCAGTTATCGTGCTAACGGACAGACAGACAGAATGAACAAAGTCATAAACACTTTTCAACTTTGTTGTAAAGTGTTAAAAACATAAAGCGATAGAAATGTAGCGTTTGCTGCATTGTGTTTGAGAAACCAGTAAATTTTATTCAACCATTTTTCAAAATTTGTTACAAAGGTGACCAACAGATGGCGCTGTGGTTGTATGAGAGCTGCAGGGAAACTCATACTGTCAAATCATCATTCTGTATTTTGCACAGCATTCTGCTAGAGTGTGCTTCTTAAAGATTTCAAGTTGCTGTTAGTTTATTCGTTGAAAATGGTTTATTCATTGGAACAGCGGATATTTCTTGTTTTGGAGATTTCCCGGCTGGACCACAGTTTTGTTGAAACGAGACCAAGTTTCCAAAATAAATTTAATGTCAAACAAGAAAGATCAATCATGCTTAAAGCATTGATTATGAAACACTTTCCAACTTCAATGCAATTTTTTTTAAAACAGTCGAAAATGCAATACATTCCTCGGTAATATTTTAAAACTTATCATAATACTACATTAATTTATTATATTTGAAAAATTAAACCTTCATTGAAAAACATGAACTTCATTCAAATGACGGCATTGAAATAAAAATTGCCTGGTTTAAATATATCTGAAAAGCGATACATTCCACGGTAATATTTTTAAAACTATCATAATACTACGATAATTTATTATATTTAAAAACTTCATCGAAAACAACTGAAATTAATTCAAATGACGTCATAGAAAAAATAAATAAAAAGAACGAATATGAGTCTGCAGCGAAAGACATGTGCTGTCCACATCAGAATTTTTAACAATATTACAAAAATGATTTATAGAAGTGAACGGGGATTATTTTCAGGCCATTTCGAAAAAAATGTATGATCTATATTTAAAGATCCATCAAATTTTTGTCGAATAAAATGTTCAACAAATTTAAGCTGTGTACCAAATTTTAACTCTCTAGGACGTAGGAAAGTGCATTAAAAATGCCATCAAATAAATTTATCATGAAGAGTTATATAAAATTTAAAAAAATGAAAAATTGTTATCTACCAAATTTATTTTAAAATGTGAAGCCACTCCCATATGCAAAACGTTTAAACAAATGGAGAGATATTTATTATATAATATATCTCTCTTTTCTTTCTGGAAGATATCCCAAAGTCAGAATTTAATTGAATTTGTTTTGTCCCTATATTAAATAATTTTTAATTAAAAAACTACTTAACATATTTTACTGAATTTTTTTTTATATATTCTAAGGGATAATGTAAATATTTTCTAAAAATTTCGAAGCAATTCGTGAATTTTAAATTTACTTAAAAAATGTTTGAAAAATTAGGTCCTATAGGGTTCAATGTATTTCATTTTTTCAACCCGGGTTCAATAAAAAACTAATTGGGTGATATTATTTATTTATATTCCCATAGGTCCTACAGACCGTCTGAACAACATACTAAAATTTCATTTTGATAAAGTCATTTTTACAGCAGTTATTGTGCTAACGGACAGACAGACAGACAGACAGAATGAACAAAGTCATAAACACTTTTCAACTTTGTTGTAAAGTGTTAAAAAGGACCGCCAATCAATGCAATAAAGGTTCTGCTCGAAAAATTTGAACGGACTGGGAATATCAATGATGACAGTGCTGAAAATGTCGGCCGCCCAAGTTCGTCAATGACAGAAGCGAATACTGAAGTCGTTCAGCAGGTGATCTAACAACGGTGATGGATTTCCGTTTGCCGTGTTGCATCTGAGGCTGGACTACGACGAACGTTCACGCACTTTATCTTGCGCCACAGCCTTCATTTGTTCCCTTACAAGATCCAGACTCGCCAACCCCTGGGTGCTGGTGCCATGAATGCACGCGAAACGTTCGCAAACGCTATGCTGATGCAGCTGGATGCCGGCGAAATCGATATTGGAAACATTTGGTTCTCCGAAGAGGTATATTTTCCCTCGACGGCTTTCTCAACAAACAGAACTGGCGGATTTGGGGAACAAAAAAACGTCATGTTGCCGTACCTTCATTTCTGCATCTCACGAAAGTCATTTCCTCCAAATTTTTCCATCACGAAACGGTTACTGCAGTACGGTATCTGGGCATTCTGCATGAATTTGTGGCGATTCAGAATGCTTTGGAGGACGGTAGGAACACCTCGTGTTTCATGCAAGACGGTGCCCGGCCACATCGAACGGCTGAAGTGTTCGATTTCCTTAGCGAACATTTCGATGACCGTGTGATTGCCCTCGAATACGCCAGGCATACAGGACGTGGTATGGATTGGCCTCGCTAATCACCAGATTTGACGCCATGTGATTTTTTCTGTGGGGGTACCTGAAAGACCAGGTGTATCGCCAAAATCCACAAACGATTGCGGAAATGCAACAATACATCTCTGTTGCATGTGAGACCATTCCGACTGAAATGTTTGCACAGATGTCTACGAATTTTGTTCTCAGACTGCGCCATGTTGTTGTTGCAAATGGTGGTTATTTTGAAAACATCGTTTTGAAGTTTTGCAACATCATGTTGTTTATTAGTTTTCCTATTTAGCAGCGTCATCTGTTGGTGATCTTTGTAACAAATTTTGAAAATTGGTTGAATAAAATTCCCTGATTTCCCAAGTACAATGCAGCAAGCGCTACATTTCTATGGCTTTCTGTTTCTTTTAATGCATTTTTCAAATGTGGCAGTCATTTTAGGGATATCTTGTATAATACAAAGCGTATTTACTGGTTGAAACAGGCTATGTTTCATTAATATTGAAAGCTGTTTCACTAATACTGATAGTTGTAGAGCATTTTGCCAATTATAAATAATCTAGCTTCGGTGCCTGAAACTAGCGGTCATTAAGTATACCAACCATATTTTATAACAATAATGTTTTTTGCTATTTCTGTACAAAGCAAATAAAAGATTAAAAAGAACCCTTAAGCTGTATTAGAAGTTATAACTAGAAACCCTGGGAACCCAGACCGTCCAGTTCATTCGAAAGTATGGAGCAGTTGACACTTGAATGAACGGTCGAGAAGGGACAAGTAGAAACCCTGAATTTCCGCACTTCCTTCCCTCAAGATTCAAAATAAAAGACAGGTTTGCATCCCCGAAAATAGTAACCCTGCACTTCACTCTCCAGCCCCCTTTGAAAGTTAAATGCTTTCACACTCCAAGAGGGTGGTGTTCGAATCTTTGCTCCTTATACCTATTGTCCTCCTTTCCTGGAGGTAAACATATCTGTGGATTGTTCCAAAGAAGCAAGCTCTTTACAGAAGAACTCTGGGCTCTCGCGCCCCTTTGAGTCAAATGGTTAACATAATCGAATCAATCGATTAACATTATCGAGTCACTCGATTAACATGATCGAATCAATAGATTAACATAATCGAGCCACTCGATTAACATGATCGAGTTGACCGTTTAACATGCAATTATCAAAGGCACATGAGAACTTATTAACATATGCCAAGTTGGGATCAAAACTCCATGCACCTGCGTATCGGTCCAAAGGTTTTTTTTTCTTTTCAGCGCGCTTATTTTAGAGTCATCAAAAAGGCATTTTTAGGAGGGAGCGGAGCTGGGATTATTCTCGTTTAAAAGAGGTTATATGGAAATTGAGTGATGTTACCCTATCTATTTTACGTAGCTGGCGCATGTTTAGAACCTGAGTATCGCCAGATAATTCGTTCCAGTTTAATAATATGTAGAAAAATTCGCGTATTGAATTTATTATTATATTTCAGCTCATCATTTCTCATGCATCTAATTATTGAACCTACTAATAGGATAGTTACTAATTTATATGATAAAAAATAATATTTTCATTTTAATATTATTAAAATATTACCATTTAATTTCCTTAATTAGATTAAATTGTTTAGAATTACTATACTTAATCAACTCCTTAAAATTTATATATTATCAGAAATATATGTCATGTTTTGCACATTAATAAACTAAAAAGTACCAGTTTATTATATAAATATCCAGTATATTTAGTAAATGGTATGGTTATTAAGTTTAAATTAGCTGAATATTCTTAAAATACCCTCCTTAGTATCTTATATTAGCTAATTGCTAAAATTCTCTTGAATTATCATTACAACGTATTTACATCCTCTTAGACACATTCCTCCTTGCTTCTTTTTATTTTACAGGCCACTTTATTATGTAGCTCTTACTGGTGAATTTATCACATTTTATGACTTTTTGGCATTCTGTTATTTATATCTCATGTTTTGCAAACAGTTGATTTCTACTATTATTTCTCGTGAATGGCAACAGTATTCTCGTCATTTATTCCTCGTTGCTCGTATTAATAGGACATGTGCTGTTTTCTCAGGTATTTTTATATTCCTATTTCATTTCACAATCTTTTAGCTTGTTGACTAACATAAGTAGAAACAGTTTATAGATATTATCTATCTTTTTCTTTAGAAACAAGCTTTTTTTGTTTATTTTGAATAGATTCTTGGATTTGAAAACGATTTTTTTTTTCAAAATGAACACTTTTTAGGTCTAGTGCTTATTCACGTGTATTACTTTAATGCTTGGTTGCTTTTTGTTTTTCAATTTTCAAATTCCCACCATTGATATAAGTTGAATATATTTAGCTTGATGACTAGATATATGCATTTTATTCTCCTCTTTATTGATGATTCTCTATCTTTTACATCCTTTTATGTTGTTAGCATTTTTTACGTTATGATTTTAGGAGTTACAACTTCTCTCTTTTCTGTCATTAGAATTTCATATAACAATTTTATTATATATATATATATATATATATATATATACAGGGTGTCCCAAAAATATTGACCTCGGCTTTTATTCCTTAAATATTGATCTTAGACATATATAATAAATTAAAAAGTTGCCTAAAAAAGGTACAGAATTTTATGAAATCGATTAAAATTTTCAAGCGAATTAAATTTTAAGAAAAACAAAATTTAAATTTTTATACGGCCCCCGTAGAAAAACATTTCCCATGAGTAAAATGTGCCCAATACACTAATAAGTCGATGTACAAAATTTCAGCATTTTATGATAAAACTCCCAGAGATATGAAAAGACAAAAATGCTGACTTAAACCACTTTTCGACGCATCAACATGGGTTCTCAGAGGAGAAAAATCATGACGGCAGATCGAGTTTCAGGGTCATACAACAATATTACGAAAGAAAACCATGATTAAATAAATAAATAATAATTTTGCTATTTATTGGTACAAACGTATTTACATTGTGTAGAAATAATAATTTTGCACAAAGATTGCAAAGTTTGTTCAAAATGTTTTCCATCCATGCCAAATATCCATTAAAGATAAGAGGCAGATATTATTTGCCTATGATGCATTTCTGCGTTACGTCATTTTCACTATTGATGTAAACATTTACATTTTAATTTGTGATTAATTCCTCACCAACTTTGTTTAAACATATCTCTAGGACTTTTTGAGATAAAATACTGAAATTTTGTACATCACCTTATTAGTGTATAGGGCACATTTTACTCATTGGGAATGTTTTTGTACGGGGGCCGTATAAAAATTTAAATTTTGTATTTCTTAAAATTTAATTCCCTTGAATATTTTTATCGATTTCATAAAATTCTGTACCTTTTTACGCAACTTTGTAATTTATTCTCGTATATGTCAAAGATCAATATTCATGGAATAAAAGCCGAGGTCAATGTTTTTAGGACACCCTGTATGTGTATATATATATATATATATATATATATATATATATATATACATATATATTATCCCAATACAAAATGTTTGTCTCATTTTTCACGGTTCTCGGGAAATTCTATCTTTACTCCCTAACGAAATGAAATAAAAATTCCTTGAGTTCAGTTTATGTTTCCAGAGGGAAAAAATACAATGTATCGAGGAAAACAAGAACAACATATACATTTAGCAAAATTCATCTCCTCTGATTTTCGATTTTACTCAATGCGTATTTCATGGCAGAAAAAATTCCAGTTTGGTGTAGAACACAGTAAGGATTTAAGTTGACAAATATAAACGTATATTTTTTCCTAAGGTCTCATTCCAAGAATTAATTCATAGTAATAAATTTGTTGCTTAAAATAAAAATAAAAATCCGTTTGCATAATAGTAAAAAATTTGAATGCAATTTTTACTTTCTTATATGTAGTATTGAGAAAGTATTGTTTTCGCGAAAATTTCGATTTTGAGGTTCTAAATAAATGAGAATGACGGCTAAATAATGAAAATTCAATATCTTGAAAAGAATATAAGAATCTACTATAATAATTACTTATTTCTCCGTTCGTAACGCTTGGCAAAATTTCGGCGACTAACTTGGAGGAAAATCTCCAATTTAGCGAGTTTTTAAATATAGCGAAATTTACGAACACATCGCTAAATTGATTATGATGACGTTAAATCAAAGAAAATGGCGACAAATTGATGAAAATTCAATATCTTAGGAAGAATATAAGGACCTATTATAAGGTTAATCTATTTCTTCGCCCGTCGTTCCATAACGCTTGGTGAAATTTTCACAACGAATTTGTCAAAATGTCGTCAACTTGGCGGCGTATTAGATGTTGCCAAATTGACAATAATATCGCAAAAGTGATGAAAATATTGCATTATGTAAGGAAAGCCATATGCTGCTCACAGATGTTTTTTATACGCAGACACACACATATATTGTTACAGGCGTGCATACAGAAAATAGGCTATTTCTTTGCTAGGGGGGCAAAGTATTGTCAACCCTTGGAGAAACCAAATTCGAATGTTTGACTATTACACTATGTATAGATTCTCTTTCCCGGCCACACACAAAATTGCCATAAGCCTTAGGGTTGGTCGTGTGATCTGGGTCTTCAACTATGTATAGATTCCGATCACTCAAACAGCTGCTGTGAGCCCAAGAGCCAGTCGAGTGGTCTGGGTCTTCGATTATGTATAGATTGAGGGAGAGGTAACCCAGTGGTTAGAGCGCGGGAATTGCACTCGGTAGGCCCGGGTTCGATTCTCTCCGCTGCCAAAACTGCCGCCGTGTTCACGCGGAGTACGATTACGTTAAACATGTGGGTCCGTAAGTCCATCCGAGAGGTTGGTGGTAGGGGAAGTAGGATACGTTCCGTGTGGATGCCTCCCCCACTGGGTTCCGGTCTAAATTAGGTGGCTCTTCCCGGCCGTCCAAACAGTTACCTTATACATTTCTGGTAGATCAGATGGTCTGGGTCTCAACAACAACAACTATGCATAGAATTATTATTATTTATGCATGGTATATATGATTATGTATAGAATTTGCTAAAAATCTAATAGTGAAAACCTTATATCTTTGGAGGAAGTTAAAAGAAAAATAATTTAAGTAGATCGAACAATTGTTGATCTCTTTTGTTATGCGAATCTAAGGTAATTATATCCCAACTCTCAAACGGGACAGAATAAACTTAGCGTATACAATGTTATCAGAATGGAAATTAGCATGTTATCAGAATGGAAACAAAACTTTTAAACAACTTAACCAAACGAGAACTGTTTTGGTAAAATAGACTACGCATTTCTTATTTCATGGTGAACTTTCCCATCATTGAGAGTAAGCAGAGTGATAAGCTAATTTTCCAGACATTTTACTATGTAATGATAAAGTAAGAACAGATGAGATAAGCCCAAGATATTGTGAGTTGGTTTGGTTTATAGAATTACGTTTCAAACAATAACTAGGCTGTCTTTCGTGACCTGAAACTAAAGCAAAGCAAGGTCTCACTAAATGCTTAATAACTGAGACGATAATTTCTTGAAAGTAGCAAAAAACTTAAAATGTTATATACAAAATATTAAATGCAAAATAATTAATGTACAAGACAGCTTATTAATTTGTGCAATAGTGCAAATTATATTAAATAAACATACGCTTCTGTTTGG
Source organism: Amaurobius ferox (assembly GCA_951213105.1). NCBI lineage: Eukaryota > Metazoa > Arthropoda > Arachnida > Araneae > Amaurobiidae > Amaurobius > Amaurobius ferox. The sequence goes on along the minus strand of OX578153.1, from coordinate 34,325,254 downwards.
AGCGTGAATTTTTGAAATTATCTTTTTTCCATAAATTTAACATTAGCTGATCTTTGACTTCATTTCTCAATACATAGATCGTAATTTAAAATTCGGACATTGTCTCGACGTAAATCATGATTAGTTCAAGGCTATATACAATTTCTTTTTTTCGAATCAATTGAGTTTTGCCAGATCAACGAAAATTTCGCGTACAATCAAATTTAAGTTGCTTTTACGGAAGCTACGTTCGGCAATTCAAATCTTTATGTAATTAAGTATGAGGAAATAATTATTTGGCGCTTGTAAAGATGTATTTCATTCATTTCTGTCCTTTCAGTTATTTTGTTTTTGCGAAATTTTAAAAATTGTTTCCAAAATTTGAAAATTCTGCATTATTACAATTCATTAAGTATTAATTACAGTTTAGTATTAATTACAGTATTATTTCTTATAAACATCTTTACTTACTCATACGAAGTATATAAAAAATATTGTTTTTCACGGAAATTTTCGATTTTGAGATGTTAATGCCAATATATGTTTTAGGACCTCCTAAACACTTTTGGACTATTTTTAGAGTGATGTATCTTCCTCTGTCCGTCTGTCTGTCGGCTACTTATAAATGAATCCTGGTATGAGAAATTCGAGTACAAACACCCTCCATATAATTTACTGTAGAATAGAAAATAAATGTATTTAAAATTCAAGACTTGGGAGGAAATGTATGGTCAGGGTCACTAAATGCATGTTACAGTATACAGAAAAGTGGCCCATCTGTCGTTAATATTATTTTTGAGATAACCACAGTATATAGGTATTATATCGAGAACTGTACCCTGTGTAGTTTTCGGTGGATTTAGGTAGTCACGTGCTTCAAAAATATGAAAAATACTTTAATGGTCTGCGCATTGCCGATTTTGAGAAATAATTATCACTTTCCTTATATACATAATGTATAAGGAAAGTATTGTGACGAGGTCGAAAATTCGAATTCGAGTCTTCGACGGGAGATCACGTTTCAAGCATACCTGATTGCGAATCGAACATTTTTGAGATGATATCTGTGTGTGTGTGTGTGTGTGTCAGTGAGACTATGGAGACGTTATCTCACGAAGGAATGGAGCGATTCGAATGACATTTGGTGCAAAAATCACAATTCATAAATACTGGAAGCCAATTGTTTTAAAGTACAATCGAATGTTCAGAACCCCCCCCCCCCTAAATTTTCGAGTGAAATTTTAAAAAAATCATCAAAAAATCAAAACCTTTAATAAAGTTACGCAAATAGACATTTCTTATGTACTTTTTTTTTCCCTTAGAAAACGATTGACATAAACATTAGAACGCTAGCATGAACCGTTCTCGAGATATTGCACATTTTTCAAATAAATTTATAAAAAAAAATCCATAAATTAAAAAAAAACATTAACTGTTGAGAAACATGTTTACTTTTCATACGTAATATCATGCAATAAATTTGGTTACATCATTCTCATGGATCTAACTCGTTACATTCACGAGATACTATACTTTGAGTAATACTTTTGTATTTGAACGCCAATATTCATTTATCTGCTGTAAGAATAACTTATTTCTCCGTCCGTAACGCTTGGCGAGATTTTGGCGACGGATTTAGCGGAATGTAGCCAACTTGGCTACAGTCTTAAATGTTGCCAAATTAACGAAACTCTGGTAACGAAATCAATGAAAATGATGAGTAATTGAAGGGACTTCAATATCTTGGAAAGAATATAAGTTTCTACTATATGAATAACATTTTTTTATCTGTAAAAGTAGTAAATTCATTGCATTATATAAAGAAAGTCATGTGTTGCCTACATCAGATTTTTTTCCTATCAACCGGCGTTTGAAAAATCCTAAGTTTGAAGAAAATGTAAAAACTTTGGTTTAAAGAGTTGTTTACAAAGAAAAAATGGATTAAACAGTAGAAACCACGGTACAAACCTAAGTTTAAATTAATGTGGTTTAAACCATCCGTCCCTAATATCAACCCAAAATTGTTCAATATGTTTTTATCTGTTTTAATACTGCAGCAACAGAGGTAAAAAGAAAGAGATAAAACTTCATATTGGAAAAAAGCCAAAATCATTTTGAGACAACAATTTAAGTAGCAATTCGGTAAAATAAATCTCACTGCATTTTATATCTATGTTGAAATGCTGATATAGAATTAAAAAATATTAATTTAAAGAGTTAATTTTGTGGAAGTAAATAATCACGGCAAAAAAATTTAGAACTCTAAAAAGTATTTCCGCGTATTCAAATTTACTCTTCTTTAAATTAATTTTTATCATATATATTCTATACCCTCTCCAACAATTAGAAAAAATATTTATTTCTTCTAATTGCTTTGAAGAGATATCGGCACCTAGTAGACGGAATTAGATTTAAAAGCTTCAATATTCTGTATAAGACTATCGGCGCCCAACAGAGAAAAGCGGTATGAGCAAATAAATCGAGGAGAAATAATCAACGCCCGCGGAAATAGCCGGTTGAGCAACTTTTGCTACATTCGCGAGATAAGCAGTCAGAGGGTTAAAGGATAATTGTATAAATGTGTTAGATAATTTTGTAAAGGCATCAGATAATTGTGTAAAAGTGCATTGTAAATAAGATATCTATATAAAGGTACCAACTTATTTCGGAGGCATAAACTTTTTTCGTCAGGACGATTGAGACAAAATAGTCACAAATGGAGAAGGACATCTTTTAATTCCTATAAACAATTAACTGTTGCTATAACAAAGTAATTTGAAATTTAGGTTATTTAAGATAGTGGTTTGAGCAAAATTTTATGTTTTAAATAGCTTTTTATATTTTACTGATATTGATCTGCTTTGAGCAGTTGGCTACCTGATGGCCTTCCACTTTTCAAGTTTGTTTGTAGCTCGTTCATCTGATATGGTTCAAACACTTTGACTTATAGCCGCAAGCTTTAAAAGTTGCTTCGAACTTAACTTTATAATTTATTTTCTGGTGGAGTAAAACTTTTTTCAACTTTTTCCTCATTCAAATGTTCTCATTGAAAGAACACAGTATGTGGAAGCACGTGTATTTCCTTCAGCCGTTCCCTCTGGCCGAAAGCCAAAATCTCTCAAATTTACAAAGCAGATTCCACAAAAATGCGTATTTTAATCTAAAGATCGCACTGAAATGCATTTCTTGATTAATTTTCAAGATTTCTTCAAAAGAAAAACCATTTATCCAGATATAGCTGTATTCATTTAGATAAAACTACAAAAATTTAAAAAAATGCCCTTATTAATTCTATAATTATATTGCTTTACCAATTTTGTTTAATATATTAAATTTTGATATCATTTATAACCGCAGTTTAGTTAAAGCTATTATTTTATCCCATAGATTTTATATTACCACAATTATTTCGGAAATTATCATTATTTGGCAATAGGAAATATTGCCCTAAACGTCTTAAAATTTGCTTATTAAAAGTTGAATCTTGTTAAGTTTTTACATAGTGTATCCGCAAATAAAATCCATAGTAATACGAACATATTGTTACTATTACGTAAAATGTTTTACACAGTATTGCTGCTAGCGCCAACAGTCGTAACGTGCTGAAAACACCGGTTCTCGTTAGATAAACCGAAGTCAGGCAGCATCGGGCGCAGTTAGTACTTGGATTGGTGACCGCCTGGGAACACCGCGTGCTGTTGGCACATTTCGGGCGCAGTAATCCGGTGGTTTGCGCGTTGGATTTGCACGCTGCCATAACTTCCGCCGTGTTCATGCGGAGTACAATAACGTTAAACATGTGGGTCCGTAAGTCCATCCGAGAGGTTGGTGGTAGGGGAAGGAGGGTACGGTCCCTATGGATGCCTCCCCCACTGGGTTCCGGTCTAAATTGGGTGACATTTCCCGGCCGTCCAAACAGTTACCTTACACTTTTCTGGAAGGTCGGACGGTCTGGGTCTCAACAACAACAAGAGTATTGCTGCTCAAGCCTTAGGGCGAGTCGAATAGTCTGGGTTTTCGGCTACATACTAAATTTTCGACTACATACTACATTTTCGACTCGAAGAAAAACGACATTTACTGGCAACCATTGTTATCGTTTGAAAGTCCTGGTTGATTTACCTTAACGACACATTTGCTGATCTAGACAGAGAAATATCGCCAATTTGGTGACTTTTTGTGAGATTTGATTTTAGTTTCCTTAAAAATTTTAGGTGTTACTGTAAGACCAGGAATTGAATTCACACCAGATACCTCGGGGGGATGTGGGAGACCAGGAATTGAGTTCACACCAGATTTAGGTGAAACAGTTTTGTGTTCTTTATTTATGGTTTTCTGCAATAGCAAACAAAGCATCAGACTTGGAGACGCTAGTTTTATGTCACCCTGACCCGAAAGGTCAAAGTAGGCAGTAAACCGCGGAGGCCAAGGTGAAGCCACGAGAGGTTACAAGAGTGGTCAAAAATGTAACCAATATGCAAAATGCCTGGGCGCATTGCCCAAAGTCTGCCAATCGGAGCGAAAGAGGCGTGTCAGACCTCAGACAAAAAGAGGCGGCAACCAAGAGATGATATTACACAACTTCGAGGAGAATACGTTAGATTTATACGATAGTACGGAGGCAATATAGACAAGAAGTCACGACGACTTCTACTTGAGACAGAAATAAGCGGGAATACAATGATAGAGCAGTGAGCGAGGTTGAATTAAGAGCTGCAGAGCCACAATTCAGGCAAGAGAGCAGAATGCCATGATGATTCCGTAAATTTTCCACAGAAATGGTCTGAGATACATTTCGACGAGTGAGGCAGAAACGAAATGCCCGTGTCCTAACAGAACTTCAACGGCAGACTTCAAGATGCAACAGAAACGAAGTACGAGCTGTGTGTCACTGCGAGTAAAACAAAATTGGGAGTATATATCAATAACTATAAAGATCATAATGCAATTTAGGCATTCAAACAATGGTCTCACATCTGCTCTCACCGCTGCAATTAATATGAATAAGTGTTGTAATTAATTTAATAAGGAATCTATGTTGTTAATAAATGATTTTATTAGTTAACAATGGTGCAATTAATTGAGTAGTATTATGTTAATAAATATTCTTTTACCGAACTCGCACTGAAGATAAATATGGTGGGTTTTGAGCGGCACACAACGCAATGTGTTTAAATGTTATGACGATCAACGATATTTCGGCCATGTTAAATATAAATAATTTAATAAGTCTAAAATCCCAACATAAAGTTTCTTTATTAATGTGCACCAGTTACGTCTTTGGGTAGGTTGGACGGTGTGGATAAAAGGGCTGTTATGTCTATTTTTACAGAAATTTCAACAGAGAGCATAATTACGTTAGAAGCTGGAGTCAACTTGATACCATAAAAATGTATTTGAGCTTATAATGTTATATTTTATAACTCAGTTCAGCTTTTAATTGTTTTGCACCTGGTAGTAGTTACCTTCTAAGAGAGATAGGAAGTTACCGGCTGTATATTTTTATTGTTTACGCTTAATGGTTATTTCGATAAAGTGTTAGTTATTTAGACATTCGAATTAGTCCTGCTATCCTAAACCTTTGCTTTCATAACACATGTCTTAGCATTATTTTCTTGATTTAGTGTCATAGATTCACAGATAAACACATATACACAAAAGGTCTTCCATCTTCCCAAAAGTGTTTAAAATCGATTCTGGAGATACATTGGATTTACATCAGTTGCTAAACGACATGATATCATTTGCTTCAAATAAATTGATGGAGATCATATCGTCTGAACAATGCTATCTCCATGGAAGGTTTGACGACATTTTCGTTAATTTAGCGATAATTTAAAAAATCGCCAAATTTATCGCCAAGTGGGACTATAGAGCTGATAGTCCCAGTTTGCGACAAATAGACGAAACATCATCACAATACTATCCCCTAACGAAACACAATAAATTTCATTTATTAAGCCAATTTTATCAATTTCATGATATTTTTTTTATGGATTTACAAACATTTTTATCAATTTGGTGATATTTTAAAAATTGATAAATGTGTTACTAAATAGGATGATGTACTGACCGACAAATGTTACCGAAATATCATTTCAGTACTCTCTTCTTAAAAAAGAAATTTAATTTCATTGATTTGCGCCGTTTTTATCAATTTGGCGACATTTCCGTCAGTTTGACAAAGTTTAGGAAAAGTTGCCAAGTTAGCGATATTCAACCAAATTCGTTACTCTGAATTTGCAGATCTGAAGAATAAAACTTCCTGATTCCGTTTGTATATGCTAAATTAAAACACTAAAATTGTGTTAGAAGGTATACCCATTCTACTCTTTTTCTGTTTCAACAATCGGATAAATGTATTTATTGGGTAAACACAATGAGTTTATTAACTAAACATAATATATAAGCTTAAAAACTCTTTACCAAAATAAATTAAAGTGATGTACGCAGTCCGCAATTATATTAACTAAAAGAAAAATCAAACCTTTTATTTCTAAAATATATTTTTATATCCATTTATTTATTATTCAAAACGAAAAAATATTAATTAAAATTAACAGACAGATTTAATTTAATTGCGTTTCTGAGCATCATCATATAAGATAAAATCTTCCTCATAAACTGTGAAATTAAATAACCATTTTGATTTCTTTATATTTTTCATTGCTCAGTAAAACTAGTAAAAAATAAACCATTGAGATAGATTTCCCATTTAAGTTCACATTTCAAAGAATTCATGTTTTCAGAAAGTAACAAATTACCGCAAAAAATCTTCCACCAAACTCAGAGATAACATTTTAATTCACTTTCAAACGATTTTCAAGCTTTTCGTTTGGATAAACCACGGAGTTAGAGAGTAGAACTCCTAGGGAAAAGTTTCGTATTCAATTAATATCTCGACAACTCCTGATCTTAAAAACTCGACCAAATTTAAGGGGTATATATTAAAAGCCCGTAGAAGCTCGAAAAATGGACTAAATTTTAAGTGGGACTATTTCAAGGCTTCCCTCAAAATTTCATGAAATTCGGTTCAAGCAGACAGACAGATTTTCAATTTTATTTATATAGATAAATGACTATTGGCGTCTAACTACAAAAGTATTACCAAAATTAACTTTTCTCATGAACGAGACCAGCTAGATCCACGAGAATGATGTCACCCAAATTTATCGCATAATATTACGTATGAAAAGTGAATATATTTGATAATAATTAATATTTTTTCTATTTTATGTGATTTTTTGATAAATTTATTTAAAAAATGTTCAATATCTCGAGAAGGATTCATGTTAGCGCTCTAAAATTCATGTCAATCATTTTCTAATTAAAAAGTACAGAAGGAATTACTATTTGCGTAACGTTATTAAAGGTTTTGGGTTTTTGATAATTTTTTTAAAATTTAATTTGATAGTTTTGTAGGGTTCAGAATATTCGATTGCGTTTAAAAACAATAGGCTTCCAGTATTCACGGCATGTAATTTTGCTAATTTAGTAATTACTAAATTTCGTTCGAATCGCTCCATTTGTTCGTGAGATATCCTCTCCGTAGATTCACTGATACCACACAGACATCACATCAAAAACGGTTGATTCGTTTTCAGGGATGCTTGAAATATGCTCTCCCTTCGAAAACTACAATTCGAATTTTCGACCCATCAAAATACTTCCCTTATACATTATACTATGCATATAAGGAAAGTAAAAGGAGAGATTAGACCACAGATACCAGTTTTGATATTTTCATTCTAATTTTGGAACGTCTCCTGTTGACTGATTTCATGACGGAATGGGTAAATTGTGTTTAAAGGCTGTACAGCAGAAATCTCTTTAGGAAATTGCATGAAATTTTACGAACATATCAAATACATTACGAATTATTTTCACTTCTTTTATTTATTAAAACCTTTAATTTCTTTCACACAATTTTATTGAAGCTGAAAATTGAATTTTTTTATAACTTTCTGCCGCATTTTCCGTAATCTTCCAATCACAGAATTTTCTTAATGTTCAAAGATAGCAAACTTCTTTTGAAATTTAAGATCATTAGGACGAAAATGCTGTTTTAATTGACCTTTGCAATTTCATGTTGTCAATTTAATATTTCATTATAAACTGTATAAATCGCGTTACTTTATATATAAATATTAGAATAATGTTAATGCTATCTCACAGGCATTTCAAATGACCAGTTACATATTTAACAGGTATTATTCAGAAAAATCCATCGCATATTATAGATATTTTGTTACCTCTGGGATGTCAGAATCTCCTACAACTATATACAGACTGTATTAAGTAGGGTATACCAAATGATAATGATTACAGTATGAGGGCTAATTACACAGTCAATACTGTTTATTGTCAATTCATCGTGCATTAACATGTACTAGTGAATCACGTTGCAGTATGAGCCGCATATTCTATTGGAGTTCTTAAGCTATTTACATGACTATTAGCACACAAAATAATTGCTTTAAACTTTGGTAAACAATAACTGAACAATAACTGTACCCTTTGCTAAAATTTCGCAACTGGAAATATATAATGTATTTATCAAATGATTTCTAATTTGCGATTTCCTGCATTCAATATGAATATTAAATCTTAGTATACCTATAAGATACAATGTAAATTTGGTTTCAACTGGTTTCGGAGGCAAAAAAACTGTCTTCTTCAGAAAAAACAAGAAGAGTAACTTCACTTATTCAAACAAGTTTGACAGCTTTGGTAGAATAGCCCATGAAGCTGAAAGTAGGTTAAAGTTAGTCATTGTCGCGAGAGGAAATGAAAAGTTGTAAAACTATGGAAGCTGGAAAATGAGTAGCAAGGTACTATTTATGAACATTAAAAACCAAGGAGGAAATAAAGAATAGCATAAAATAAAGAATGAATGAAAAGAAATCAAGGCGGTAATAGAACGGATAGAAGTAGTTGATTAATGGTAAGTCTAGTAAAAATGAAACGGCAGTATTATGTGATGTTCAAACCAGCTATAAAAACACATATAAGAAAAACAAGTAGAAAATAACAAAGCAAGACGGCAAAACAATTAGAGACACAGGAACAAAAATGAAAAACAAATATGAATGGAGCAACTGGATTTTGAGGCTATATGAGCTGATTTCGTCAAATAATATTATGGGAAAATAACCAAAATTCGGAGAAAAGAAGGCAAATAGACAAAATGAAAAATGGAGGAGGCAGAACTGAATAAAAATTATACCAGAGATTTCCAAGAAGGGAAGAAGTGGCAATGGTCGTTAAAAAGAGATGTTCCATGAAGGAAATAAGAAACTTTAAAAGAAGTCTTCAAAATTTGAATTAGGTGTAACAGTAGTATTGTAAGTCGACCCCATTCCGTCGTCATTAGTAGTATTAAATACAACATTATCATTAAGACAATGAAAAATGATTGATATTTTATCGGATATTTAAGATTTCGAATGCTATAAAATAGAACAGTTGCAGAACATTCGACTTATGACATTCTAACAACGCTACACAACTCAGCCCATGAAAGGAATCACACGGTATTTCTCCAACTGTATTTTTGTGATTTATGCACATTTCCACAGTTAACTACCCACAGTTAAACCAACCACAGTTAAGCTGACTACGAGTTCCAATTTATCGAGGAGTGATATCCCACATGGATAACTCTAATCGATTATCTGCGAATGCATAGCTCCAGTATTTATCTCTTCGCCGGGAACTTGACACGATTATGAAAGGTCCCCCAAATATTTGCGGTGACAAATGCGACTTGTTACCAAGCATTAGTAGTGAGCATCTCTGTATGAATGTAGTGCATGACAGAATATTCCTAATTATGCGGGATTTGGGAGGAAACGCAGTCATTCTCCAACTTTGTTATTCGGGACTTTGAAGGTGTCTCTGAGATGTGAATAAGTCCATGGTCTCAAATTTCTTCGATGTGAGGCGTTAAAAGTTTGGGAGTCATGCTCCTAGTGAAGCAATCAGTGAAAGTTGATCGGTTTCTCTTTTACTGCAGCTCATCTACACAGCTAAAACGCATCCAAATAAGACGTGCAGACTTGAAATATTACATGATTACGGCCGTCCGATGGCATCGTATTGAAGAAGGATAATGTAAGGGAATTCGAAGAAATCTCCATGTTTCGAATGGTGCAGTGTATGGCATAGTTGGCCATAATCCAAAAGATTAAATAAATTTAAGGATCAAGTCAAATTTTATTTTCCGCTTGTCTAAGTCCTTCCATATACATACGTTTGGACCTTTAGCTGACTTCACGTTAACTGACAGGTAAATTTGTGGCAGTTTGTCCCGCGCACCATGCGCTCACAAATCGGACTATTGATTCATTATATACAGTATTTCTTTTGACTCGTACTGTCCAACCTACTGGAAGGGGGAGGATAATTATTTGGATAGCCAGCCGAGCCATCCAATTAAAACCTGGGTAACGACAGGGACTGTACCCTCCTTCATCTGCCACCGAACTCTCAGAAGCACTTTCGGATCCACATATTTAACGTACGGATAATCTTCTGTCTGTCTTTGTTTTCTTTCGACCTATGTTGTCCGACCTACCGGAAGGTGTAAGGCATCTGTTTGTACAACTGGAACAGTGCCACCCAATTCAGACCGAAAACCTGTGAGGCGATAATCACATGGACAGTACCTTTCTTCCCCTGCCACCGATTTTTTTGATCATCTTCAGTCCAAAATTGAACGGAAAAAGTACAAACACAGACGATGCTGAGTAACAAATGAAAATCTGCGGATCAAGGCGTTAAAAGTTTGGGAGTCATGCTCCTAGTGAAGCAATCAGTGAAAGTTGATCGGTTTCTCTTTTACTGCAGCTCATCTACACAGCTAAAACGCATCCAAATAAGACGTGCAGACTTGAAATATTACATGATTACGGCCGTCCGATGGCATCGTATTGAAGAAGGATAATGTAAGGGAATTCGAAGAAATCTCCATGTTTCGAATGGTGCAGTGTATGGCATAGTTGGCCATAATCCAAAAGATTAAATAAATTTAAGGATCAAGTCAAATTTTATTTTCCGCTTGTCTAAGTCCTTCCATATACATACGTTTGGACCTTTAGCTGACTTCACGTTAACTGACAGGTAAATTTGTGGCAGTTTGTCCCGCGCACCATGCGCTCACAAATCGGACTATTGATTCATTATATACAGTATTTCTTTTGACTCGTACTGTCCAACCTACTGGAAGGGGGAGGATAATTATTTGGATAGCCAGCCGAGCCATCCAATTAAAACCTGGGTAACGACAGGGACTGTACCCTCCTTCATCTGCCACCGAACTCTCAGAAGCACTTTCGGATCCACATATTTAACGTACGGATAATCTTCTGTCTGTCTTTTTTTTCTTTCGACCTATGTTGTCCGACCTACCGGAAGGTGTAAGGCATCTGTTTGTACAACTGGAACAGTGCCACCCAATTCAGACCGAAAACCTGTGAGGCGATAATCACATGGACAGTACCTTTCTTCCCCTGCCACCGATTTTTTTGATCATCTTCAGTCCAAAATTGAACGGAAAAAGTACAAACACAGACGATGCTGAGTAACAAATGAAAATCTGCGGATCAAAGATTCGACCAAAAGGCAAAGCCATGCACAGCACTCACAAGACCAGGCAGCGGAACTAAGAAAATTACTAGAGTCAGACAATTCAAAGGTATTTTTTTAATACTTACATAATATTAAGTGTTGACGACTTTGCTCATTTTGTCTGTCTCTACGTTCGCACGATAACTGCCGTAAAATTGACTTTATCAAAATGAAATTTTAGTATGTTGTTGAGACGGTCTGTGGGACATTTGAGAATGAAAATGAATAAAATAATTTAATTGGACGATTGATTGATTTAATTTCGTGATGTAACGTAGTAGACCTCCTCGTGGTGCATCATGGGTAACGCTAAATCTACTACAGCTTCTGCCGCTTTCCTGGTGTTTTTATGATGCATTCAATTTCATCCAGTTGAATACGAGCTCCTGTGTACAACTGTAGAAAACTTTTGGGGGAGATTGAGAGAAGAGTTGCTTTTCAATGGGTACCATCTCATTGTGGTCTTCAAGGAAATGAGAAGGCGGATTTTCTAGCAAATAAGGGAACTGGTATCCTTCAAAGGACTTACAGAGACTTTGAAGGATACCAGTTCATTCTGCTACATTAGAGATTGAAAGAATATTCAAACAATTGTTTCGTAGTGTGGCTTCTCACTCTTCTAGAGACAAACACTGGAGTGTGCTTTGCGGATCTTATTGTGTTCCCGATTCACTTCTTGCTGCAGCAGTGGCACTGTTTAGACTTTTGATCGGACATGACTGTCTTGGTGCCTATTTGTATCGTTTTAATTTAACTACTTGGCCTGACTGCGTTTTGTGTACCTCTGGTTAACCCATGACTGCTGCTCATCTGGACTAGTGTTCTGCACTTAATAATTTGGACTGTATTGTTGAAAAGTATTGAAGAGCTCGTGGCCTAATGACCTAGTGGTCAATGGCTTGGCATTTATTAAATAATTTAATTTGTTTCAGATTTAGCCCGGGTTGAGAAAATGAAATACATTAAACCCTATGCGACATAATTTTTCTAACATTTTTTAAGCGAATTTAAAATTCACGAATTGTTTCGAAAGTTTCAGGAAATATTCAAATTATCCCATAAAGAATATAAAAACAATTTTAGAAAAACATATTTGGTAGTTTTTAAGATAAAAATTAAATAATATTTACATCCATATCATATGAAGAGATCACGTGAACCACTTCAAAATAAAATAAGGCATCCATCTTGTGTCTAAATGGTGAGTTTTAAAGTTAGTTTTAATTCATATTTCGTGTTGTATCCGTCCAAAAACCGCTTTATTCTTGCTTACTTTCTGTTCATCTATTTTCTGAAACAGCGCAATTACATTATATTCGAGTTTAAATGATCAATGCCATCCATTTTGTGTCAAAATCGTGATTTTTGCAGTTCTTTTTAATTTATATTTAGTGTTGCATCCGTCCCAAAACGGCTTTATTTTTTTTTCTGTGCATCTATAAACTGCGCCAACGCAATTGCAATATTTCTGAATTTAAATGATCATCAAAATTTAATTATTTCTACAACGAAGCCTGATTTTTACGTATGGAGAATGTAAATACAACAAGATAGAAGATGAGTTGTGTGAGAATTGCTGCATTTCTTTAAAGCAAAATTATTTAGAGGTGGAGTCTGCAATATGATACGAATGAAACATTCGAATGAAACATATGAATAAAACATATGAATGAAACGTATGAATAAAACAACTGATATGAATGAAACATTCATCGATTTTACATAGAGATGCAGACGATTCTAAGATTTAAGCAAATTTGGTAATTACAAATTGCATCGAAAATTATAGGAAATATTTAAATTATGTAAAATGTGTAAACATTTTTTCAGCAAAATACATTAAGTAATGTTTTAAATAAAAATAATTACATCCATATTATATGAAGACATCACGTGACTCATTTCATGATAAAATATGGCATCCATTTTATTTCCCCTGCGTTAAAATCGTGATGTTTAAAGACCGTTTAAATTTATATGTAGTGTTGCATCCGTCATGAAACCGCTTTATTTTTTTCATATTATTTGTGTATTTAAATTCCTTGCCAACGCAATTACAATATTTTTTATTTTAAATGATAAATAAGCTTTGATTATTCTTACAACGAACTCTAATAGCATGCAGAATCTAAATAAATCAAGCGATTCTAAAATGAGTTAAATTAGAACTTCTGAATTTTTTACTCAAAATTATTTATCTCTGAAGTCTGGAATATAAGTGATATGAATGAAATATACATTGATTTTACGTAGAGAAGCAGACGATTTACAGCATTGACTTTTTTGATGAAGTTTTAAGTTTCGTTTCCAAATAATTTTAATTATTGTAGTAATGCGATAATTTAAAAAATATCAGTGCTGAATGTATCGCATTTTAGCGCTGTTTAAATAAAAGTGCGTTTCAATTGGAAAGTGTTTCATCATCAGTGCTTTATGCATGATTGATCTTTTGTGTTCCTATTTCAAAACTCACTTAAAGGGTGTAGAGCAGCTACAAGGAATAGCAGGAATCCAAACGATTTTCCGCAATCCCCCACACACATAAATTCAGTGGCATAGACTTGATCATGAGAGAAGCAGACGATTTACAGCATTGACTTTTTTTATGAAGTTTCCAAGTATAATAAATTATTGTAGTACTGTGATAATTTAAAAAATATCAGTGCTGAATTTATCGCAAAAAGAACAAACATGTATGATCCACACAATTCCACTTTGCAACAATTTTTAAAATATTAAGAAGCGTCATATTGTATGCTTCAAAGTTGTCCATAAAAAGTTTGAAACAGTAATATTTTTCGAATTTATACATTTGCCTAATAAAAAATAAACACAACTGTTTCATATTATTAAACTGAAAGGATCTGATATTATCGAACTGAACTGTAATATATCACATGGATAACAGTAATAAATTATTTGCAAACACCAGAGCACCTGTGGAATTTATCTCCGCAATGAGTTTTTGACACTGTTCAGAAATGTATCCACATCATTTGCAGTGACAAATGTATCTATGTGGGAATGGAGAATATTGTTGCTCCACATTCGGCCGAATTAGATATACATAGATTTAGTTACTAGTTTTCGATTGCTTTTTAAATTTCAAGGAATAAATTCAATATATTAATTTCTTTTTAACACTTTACAACAAAGTTGAAAAGTGTTTATGACTTTGTTCATTCTGTCTGTCTGTCTGTTTGTCTGTCTGTCTGTCTGTATGTCTGTCTGTCCGTTAGCACGATAACTGCCGTAAAAATGACTTAACCTAAATGAAATTTTAGTATGTTGTTCAGACGGTCTGTAGAACGTATGGGAATATAAATGAATAATATCACCCAATTAGTTTTGGATTGAACCCGGGTCGAAAAAATGAAATACATTGTGCCCTATGGGACCTAATTTTTCAAACATTTTTTAAGCAGATTTAAAATTCACAAATTGCTTCGAAAATTTTTGGTAATATTCAAATTGTTCCATAAAATATATAAAAAAAATCAGCGAAATATATTCAGTAGTTTTTTAAATAAAAATTAAAATAATAATTACACCTCTTATATGAAACGATCTCGTGACCATGATATGAAACGATCACATGACCCACTTCAAAATGATATATGGCATCCATCTTGTCTCAAAATCGTGATTTTTTTAAGTTCTTTTTAATTCATATTGAGTGTTGTATCCGTCCTAAAACTACTTTATTTTTGCTTAAATTCTGTGCATCTATATACTAAAACAACGCAATGACAATTTATTTGAGTTTAAATGCTCATCTAAATTTGATTATTTCTACAACTAAGTCTATTTTTCACCTATGTAAAATGTAAACAGCAAAGTATATAGAATGAGTTGTATTAGAATTCCTGTATTTTTTTAACACAAAATAATTTAGTCCATGGAGTCTGCATGGCTGATATGAATGAAATATTAATTGATTTCATAAAGAGAAGGACGATTTTTTTCGATGAAGTTTCAAGCATAGAGTTTAATTTTTTGTAGCTCCATGGTCTTAAACAAAATGTTTAAATAAAATAAATTATTATAGTATTGTGATGAATGAAATGAATGAAATCCTGTTTTTATAGAGATCCAGGCGTGTTATTTTTTCTATGACGTCATTTGAATTAATTTCAGTTGTTTTCGATGAAGTTTTCAAATATAATAAATTATCGTAGTATTATGATTATTCTAAAACTATTACCGAGGAATGTATAACATTTTAGAGATGTTTAAACCAGGCAATTTGTTTTTCAATGCCGTCATTTGAATGAAGTTCATTTTTTTCGATGAAGGTTTAAGTTTTCAAATATAATAAATTAATGCAGTATTGTGATAAGTTTCAAAATATTACCGAGGAATGTATTGCATTTTAGACTTGTTTAAATAAAATTGCATTGAAGTTGGAAAGTGTTTCATAATCAATGCTTTATGCATGATTGATCTTCCTTGTTTAATCTCTGGCAGGTATAATGAAATAAATAATACTCTGCGATGGTATTTTAGGTCGATAAGGGATCGATTTGTGTAAATACAGGCCTCAATCGAGATAAAACATAAAATAACTATAAGCTATTTCGGAATTGAAAAATATAACGCCCAGGTTCACATATTCTTGTTTTTTAGTACATGTGTACCAAATTTCATGGTCGTACGACCCTTAGATTTCCCGTTACAGACTGTACAAATGCACAGATAGACATACATCTTTCATTATGTATTGTAAGATGATGGAAATTAGGAGATTAACAAAATATTATTTAAAAATTTGTTAGTCTAATTTTATATTTCTTATATCAAAGTATTTCACAAATCACGTTGCTTTTTTCTGCACTCTTAAACAAGAAACTTTTAACACATTTTTGTGCACTAATTTTCATTTCATATTTAATTAAACATGGTTTAATTGCACAAGATAACAAGTATAATTATTTGATATTATACTGAATTTGTAATTTTAATTTAATTTTTGTTTTCATTTTGTGACTGGAAGGATTTTCAAAAGTGGAGTGGCAAAATGCTGAAAACTAAAATATCTAGAGAACGGTTGATCCTAGAGTTATGGGATTGGTTTTATTGTTTTCGTCATAAATAATTATGTATAAGTTTTTTTAGAAACATTTGAGCATACGCAGTAGATTTGGTCGATTTTTGTGGGCTTGCCAAAATCTATCAGCGCCAGGATAACCCACACCTGACTTACCTACAGAATTTTGTAAAATTTGGTCAGTTATTTTTTAAACTAGAGTTGTTTCATATGACTTTTGCGGGCCATTCTGCAAAAAAGGCAGGTTCTTTTTTTTTCGAATCATACCAAAATCTAATCAGCACCAGGGTAACCCACAAGTAGCTTATCTACCAAATTTTGTGAAATCTGGGTCATTTAATTTTGAGCTACAGTGGATACATACATTGCACAGACAGACACACACATACACACATATGTCATGCTAAAATTAGTTTTTGAGGGATAAAGAGTGACTTAAACGTGTAGGTCCATCCAAGACTCAAGTTATGATGTTCGACACGATTTCAATACTTTTCCCATCTATTGTGGAAAAAGTAATAACAGTTTACTTTTCGAAAGTTATACTAAAACGTAATCAGCGTTTGGGAAATGTAAAACTGAAAATAATGATTATTAGGTGGTATCATGTCTACTTCAATTATACGCAATAAAATTAAATACACATATCACAGATAAAAAGGTCATTTAATTAAATAAAATCATTCTACAAGACGTGCAAGTATTAAAAGGTCAGAGCGTTTTCGGGTATCACTTAACCTACATCAGTGGCTATATTAAAAATTACCTTGGAAACAAGCCCATATGCCCATATGTAGAGCAAATCCGCAGACAAATTTGCATATATCAGCTACGGTATAATGATAATATATACAGGCTATTTAAGATTAATCAATTACAAAATTACAGTATATGTAGACCAGATCGACAGGCAAATTTTCATAAATCAGCTACGGAATACTGATAATATACACATGCTATTTAAGATTAATCAATTACAAAATTACAATATATGTAGATTAGATCGGCAGACAAATTTGCATAAATCAGTTACGGAATAATGATAATATAAACTGGCTATTTAAGGTTAATCAATTACAAAATTACAATATATGTAGACCAGATCGGCAGACAAATTCGCATAATCAGCTACGGAATAATATAAAGGCTATTTAAGATTAATCAATTACAAAATTACAATATATGTAGACCAGATCGGCAGAAATATTTGCACAAATCAGCTACGGAATAATAATAATATAAACAGGCTATTTAAGATTACTCATTTACAAAATTACAACATATGTAGACCAAATCGGCAGATAAATTTGCATAAACCAGCTACGGAATAATGATAATATAAACAGGCTATTTAAGATTAATCAATTATAAAATTGCAATATATGTAGACCAGATCGGCAGACAAATTTGCATAAATCAACTACGGAAAGCTACAAAAATCAGCTACGGCTTCAATAGCCAGTTTATATTATCATTATTCCGTAGCTGATTTATGCAAATTTGTCTACCAATCTGGTCTACATATATTGTAATGTTGTAATTGATTAATCTTAAATAGCCTGTCTATATTATCATTATTCCGTAGCTGATTTATGCAATTTTGTCTGCTGATCTGGTCTACATATGAGCTTGTTTCCACGGCAATTTTTCATATAGCCACTGATGAAGAGTATAGTGATACCCGAAAGCGCTCTGGCCTTTTAACATCTGTACGTCCTGTAGGATGGTTTTATTTGATTAAATGACCTTTTTATCTATTATATGTGTGTTTAATTTTATTGCTGAAAATAATGGTTCAATTTTCCAAAGATTTACTGAAATATATTCAACAGTAGGTAATGTAAAGCTGATATGCCTGGCAAATTTCATGAAATTTTGTCAAACTGTTTTTTACGAGAGTGAATACATACTTTTGCGACATGTCCTCTTGGAACCGTGAGTGTACTTTCAGAATACAAGAATGAGTCCAAACTTTTGGATAACTGCAAATAGCTCTATAACTATGTCACAAGGTCACTAAACAAATGTCAGGTACGGTAAAACAGCAATTAAATGTTCCACTAATTGCACAAAACAGTAGATACTATTGTCACAACATTAAAGTTCTTCAATTCAATGTAGTTTGTATCACGTCAACTGCTTCAACTGTATGATGATTCATTTTATATACAACAGCAAACTTCCAAATAGGGTTCGTATCTCGCAGAATATTCATTATTTCGGGAAGGTTATCGAACATTCTAAAAGTCACCGAAATGTTGCCAAATTAGCAATAAATAGCCATATCTGGAAACCCTGAACCATAGTTCTGATATAGCAACAATAGATTCACGTCATAGAAATAGCTGCCTGTACGGTAATGATTTCCTCTGGGCTCTCAAAAAAGCTTTCATTGAAGGCATTTTTCAAGTTTCACTTCCAGAAGGAGTTCATATCTCGTAGAATATTTATTACTTCGAGAACGTTCTCGAACATTCGAAATGTGAAAAACCCAGACCACACGACTGACCCGAAGGCTTGCAGTAGCTATTTGTGTGGCTGGAACATTCGAAATGCGGACAAAATTCGCCAAATTGGAGATTTGTCGCTAAAAATTGCAACCGTGAATCGACAGTCCTGATACGGCAACCCTAGATTCACGTCATAGGAATGGCTATCTGTATAGTGTTTTTTCTTCTCTGAACTCTCAAGAGAGATTTCATTGAAGGCATTTTTCATGTTCGTAATAATAAATTGTTCACACACACCACGCACCCAGCCGTCCAAACAGTTACCTTACACCTTTCTGGTAGGTCGGACGATCTAAGTCTCAACAACAACACACACTACATACATTCATACGTCAAGTTAAAATAGTTTATTCATATTCTGGAGTACCAAGAGCGTGTAAATCCATGAAAAACTCACATTCCAATATCCGTCATCATTCGAATCTTTCTTACCATGCATTTCAGAAAGAAAAGAATGAAAAGGGTTTATGGATATGGAGAGATTTTTACAATCCAGACGGGAAAAGAAAACTACCGAACACGGGGACTTTTCAAAACATCTGGTGGAAACGCTGTCCTACAATAGATGACTCTCAACATATAGCACGTGGATATCTATCTGACAGAGACAGGTTTGACCGATTACTTGAGAATATATGTCTCTAGAATTTATCATCACCTTGTTGGGAATTTGACACGGTTTCGCAATCTGTTTGAATATTCACTGTGACAAATGTGATTTGTTACGAAAAGCATTAGTAGTTAGAATCCATGTGCGAATGTAGGGAGTGTTAAATTACTAATTATGTGGGATTATAGTACATAGTTTAGCTTATAATGATCATGATCTACAGCAGTGATTCCCAATCTTTTTTGTTTGGAGAAATCTTTCAAATTTGTTGTAAAATTCGGTGGGTACACTAATTTGATTAACGGATATAAAATTCGAAAAGCTTAAATTACAAAACAGTAATATAAATCAGTAAAGTTCATAAATGATAACTAACTCATAATTTTGAACAAAATATTACAAGATTATTTACTGCCTATTTCTATTTATTAATTAGTGTTAATAAAAAACTGGCAAATACTCTTGCGTTATACCTGGCTTACTGGTTATAAACATATTGTTTCATAACATTGTTAAGAAAAGCAAGTCAAATTTTATTGTTTTATGATGCACTAGAAATATTCTCGTTCTTTGATATATATATTCTATAATGAAACTTAAAATTCACAGTTGAATCAAATTTCTGTAGTATTCTAAATGACATTTTTATTAAAATCATACTCTTAAAATACTTAATTTAATTCTCCAAGAGGAAGGATAGGAATCTCTGTTCTCGATATAAAAATTATCTCCATAAATATTTTTACTTTCCCTGCAATACATGGTAATGTATAGGGAAAGTATTGGAATCACGTCGAAAATCGCAACTCGAGTTTTCGACGGATCTACACATTTCGAGACCTCTAGAACACGAAAAAACTATTTTTGACGTGACGTCTGTGTGCGTTTCTGTGTGTCTGTCAGTCTGTCTGTCTGTCTGTGTAATGTATGTATCCACTCTAACTCAGAAACTAATGGACCGAATGTCATATAATTTGGTAGGTACGTCACTTAGATGTGACCCTGGTGCTGATTAGTTTTTGGTAGGATTCGTAAAACAGAACCCGCCTATTTTTGAGAAAAGGTCCGTAAAAATTTCATGCATCCACTCTAGCTAAAATACTAATTGAACAAATTTCACAAAATTTGGTAGATAAGTTACTTGCAGGATATTCTGGTGCTGATCAGATTTTAGTACGATTCGGAAAAAAATAATCTGCCTTTTTTCGCAAAATGGCCTGCAGAAATCGTCAAAATCTAAACTAAAAGCTACGTATGCATAAATATATAAATTAAATGCTTGTTTTATACATAATGTTTAACGAAGAAAAGAATAAGACCAACCCCATTACACTAGGACTAGCCGTCTTCGAGATATTTTAGTTTTTTTTTTCGTATTTTCTCTTCGCTCCTTTGAAAATAAATCCAGTTACCAAATGAGAACGAAAATTGAATTAAAAGTGAATTAAATTTAATTAAAAGAAAGAGAACGTGGATATAAGTATGCAGCGAAAGTCATGTGCTGCAACTCATCAGATTTTTTACATAGTAAGAGTTCTCGCTGATTAAATTTTAACTATTAAGCAAATATTTAACTAAATTAGACTTTCAAAATGCTTGATTGTTCTATTAATAGATTACGTTAAAAGCATAATAATTTAAATTTGTTTACTCAGTTACAAGGAAATGAGGGATATTTTCCTTTTTTTAGCAAATCCTAAATTTACTTATCTAGAAACTGAGACCTAGAACTCCCTTACAAAAATGTTTGATAGGACTTACAGATTCCTCTAGGAACTCTATAGAGACTACTTAGAAATCTGTTCAATCTTTATAAAGTAAATGGCAGTAATCCTAAACGATTTTTCCTAGAATTCTATAAAATCTATAAGGCTTTACAAACATGATTACGTTTCCTAAAGAGATTTGATTTCTGTGATGTATCTGTAGAGTTTCTGCAGAATTATATTTATACAGATCTTTTTATGATTATACAAGTCTATTTAAGACATTCATGAAAGGGCTGTTTGCAAGAATATCAAAATAGGAGTTACTCCTTGTTCATATGAATACGGATTACCCGGGTTCTAAATAAGTACCAGCTACTTAAATAATACAGATACAGATAACACCACTCAATTTTCAAATCGCCTATATTGACTCAAAATCATCCTCGGGCTCCATTTTTTCATACGCTACCATGTTAATTATACAACACGAGTGTAACAATGCACTCCTGTAATGTGCCTTTAAATAAGGGCGCTGCAATTCGCCACAAATGCGCACAAACATGATATATATATATATATATATATATATATATATATATATATATATATATATATATATATATATATATATATATATATATATATATATATATATATGTATGTATATATATATATATATATATATGTATGTATATATATATATATATGTATGTATATATATAATATATATATATATATATATATAATATATAATGTATATATATATATATATATATATATATATATATATATATAATATATAATATATATATATATATATATATATATATATATATAATATATAATATATATATATATATATATATATATATATATATATAATATATAATGTATATATATATATATATATATATATATATATATATATATATATATATATATATATTATATATATATATATATATATATATATATATATATATATATATATATATATATATATATATATATAATATATAATATATATAAGATTCATATGAAAAAATGAGGGAAATGACCAAATGCAAGGCATAAAATGGTAGAGGGGGATGGCGACCCCTCTTTCCCGTTTAAAAGACTGCTTTTATGCCCGGGCAACACTCACGGTACCAATGCCATGCAGAAGTCATACTTCCGTATATGTGTCAAATCAAAAACACTCGAAAAAGTGCAGAGTAAACAAATAGGAATCAACCAGGATTGCAAGGGAAGGAAAAGAATGGAAATGCAGCAAATGCCAGAGTGCCTTATATATAAAAGCAGTTTACGCATGCGTAATACGTTATTTTTACTTTCATCGTTCTATACCTCTGCCATATCCCTTAAATAAGCATTTTCTCCCTTTTTTGTATTAAATAGGGAATTATAATAACATGTCAGAAAGCCAACTGGATAATTCCGTTTTATTGCCTCCTTCATAATATTCCTATTATGTATGATGCAATCTGACTTGAAAGTATTAATGCGTTGATTTCTTTTGAGGTGACCTATGACGACATTTCTGAAGATGTTTTTGGTCAAATTGGAACTCCAATCTATAATATGATTGATTTCCATATTGAAATTATTTCTCTTGTCATATAAGACGGTATAAGTACCATATCTACTGTCATGTTTTAGTGTGATATCTAGAAAATCAACACTATCATCCTCCTTACTTTTATTCTCAATCAATTCCAGTTCTTTTGGATAAAAAGTAAAATCAAATTGGGGTGTATTCTTATATTGCCCAACAAGGACATCGTCAACATAACGAAAGTATGGCATTTCGTGTAGTATATGAGTGCCATTTTCAAATTTATTCAAGTATAGATCGGCGAGCAGGGATGAACAACCCCCTCCCATGGCAATACCCTTCACTTGTTGAAAATATCTGGTGCCATCAAATAAGATATTTTCAAATAACACAATGCGAATCAGGTCCTTGTATTTTCTGAAGGTAATATGTTCTTTTAAGTCATATATTTCATGTAGTTCCTTCAAAATTTCATATAGATTTTCCAGATTGATGTTGTTGAATAAATCACGAAAATCGTAACTTTTGAAACGTATATCCTTGCTATAAAATGGAAGTCGGTTGATGACATCGTAACTATTATTTATCATTACTGTTCCTTGTTTCTTGAGTATAATCAGAACATTTTTAAGTATATTTAAAAGTTTTTCATTTGCAATTGTCAAATAGGATCCACATCCCACAGTCACCGGCCGGAATTTGACTGGATTTTTATGAAGTTTTGGTATTAATACCAGATATGGAAAGTTAACTACTTTAAGTTCGATATCAATTAGTTTATACAGATCTTTGATTTTATTTGCCAGACAATTTCCATTTTGTAAAGGGGAGTACATTTGTTTGTCAAGATAACTATTTATTAAAGTATCAACGTAGTATTTTCTGCATGTGAAAGCGTAATTTGATACTACTTTATCAGTATAAGTTATAACATATTTATCTTCATATTTATTGACTGCATCTTGAAGAGAAGGATAATACGTTTTTTTACACACTGTTTTGTAGTGGAGATTGAACATTTTGGTAAGGTTGTATTGCCATTCTTGGAAAGCTTGTATTGGCATGCTATATTTTACGGCGAGTTTATATGTAAATTTCTTTAAATCTTGTTCAAAGTCCTTTTTAATATTTGTGAAATCTTGTATACGAAATTTCGTACCAAGTTGAAGCATAGATTTTAACTTCCGATTATCCAATAGATCCAGGTTTCCAGTGACAATGTGCCCATGATGGGTGTCTATATAAGGGCTGTTTTGACAACTACACTCTTCACTTTGATATACATGGATGTTTCTGCTTATACGATTATAATTAAATATTTTTCTACCATTGGATTGCACAAATTTATAAATCAGCTTTACCTCGATGTCAGGTATTGGCAAGAGATGTGCCAAGTTTTTTATATATGTCTTGATTGGTATTCCATCATAATTTTTATTTTTGTAGGTAGTAACAAAAGGCTCTGCTTTAGTAGTTTTCTTCCGGGTAGAGGGTTTTAATACTATGTTTAATGTACTGACCCTTATTTCCGTGATTTATTCAACAACATCAATCTGGAAAATCTATATGAAATTTTGAAGGAACTACATGAAATATATGACTTAAAAGAACATATTACCTTCAGAAAATACAAGGACCTGATTCGCATTGTGTTATTTGAAAATATCTTATTTGATGGCACCAGATATTTTCAACAAGTGAAGGGTATTCCCATGGGAGGGGGTTGTTCATCCCTGCTCGCCGATCTATACTTGAATAAATTTGAAAATGGCACTCATATACTACACGAAATGCCATACTTTCGTTATGTTGACGATGTCCTTGTTGGGCAATATAAGAATACACCCCAATTTGATTTTACTTTTTATCCAAAAGAACTGGAATTGATTGAGAATAAAAGTAAGGAGGATGATAGTGTTGATTTTCTAGATATCACACTAAAACATGACAGTAGATATGGTACTTATACCGTCTTATATGACAAGAGAAATAATTTCAATATGGAAATCAATCATATTATAGATTGGAGTTCCAATTTGACCAAAAACATCTTCAGAAATGTCGTCATAGGTCACCTCAAAAGAAATCAACGCATTAATACTTTCAAGTCAGATTGCATCATACATAATAGGAATATTATGAAGGAGGCAATAAAACGGAATTATCCAGTTGGCTTTCTGACATGTTATTATAATTCCCTATTTAATACAAAAAAGGGAGAAAATGCTTATTTAAGGGATATGGCAGAGGTATAGAACGATGAAAGTAAAAATAACGTATTACGCATGCGTAAACTGCTTTTATATATAAGGCACTCTGGCATTTGCTGCATTTCCATTCTTTTCCTTCCCTTGCAATCCTGGTTGATTCCTATTTGTTTACTCTGCACTTTTTCGAGTGTTTTTGATTTGACACATATACGGAAGTATGACTTCTGCATGGCATTGGTACCGTGAGTGTTGCCCGGGCATAAAAGCAGTCTTTTAAACGGGAAAGAGGGGTCGCCATCCCCCTCTACCATTTTATGCCTTGCATTTGGTCATTTCCCTCATTTTTCATATGAATCTTGTATGTTACTTTAGGAGAGTGTGCTGCTTTGCGCCAACTTCTGGAGAATAATTGGATAACTGTGGTAATAATTTTAATTTTTTATGTTTACTATGCTTTATATATATATATATATATATATATATATATATATATATATATATATATAAATATATATATAAAGAAAAGGTTCTGAAAGTCCAATGAAAGAAATGTGAGTGTATAAATCAGCAAATCTTCAAACAAATGGAAAAAAATACAAATACAAATTTCGAATCATCAAGTCAAAGAAAAGTCAAAGAAAATATATATATATACATATATATATATATATATATATATATATATATATATATATATATATATATATATATATATATGTATGTATATATATATATATATGTATATATATATATATATATATATATATATGTATGTATATATATAATATATATATATATATATATATATATATATATATATATATATATATATATATATATATATATATATATATATATATATATATATAAAGAAAAGGTTCTGAAAGTCCAATGAAAGAAATGTGAGAAGCTGTAACTCGAAAAATCTAATTTATATTATTATTGTATATAATTTATATTATTATTTATATTATTAATATATATTATTGTTTTTCCTTTCGCTTTTGGAGTTACGAAACTGATATTCAAGATTATTAGTCCTTTGGATTGCATGTTATAATTCACTCACAAAAATGACAAAAGATGAAACCACAAAAAATAAAAATAGTTTATTTATACCTGGAGTAAAACTCCAAAAAATAATTACTACATTTAGCGAGTTTTATTCGATTGTAGTCATATTTTCAGAGATATTGAAATAATTATTGAAATAATAATTGAAATAATATTGAAATAATATTTGAAATAATATTGAAATAATTGTATATTCAGAAATATCAAAACTTATCTTTTAAATTCTCGAATAAAATAGCAAATACAATAACACGTGTGAAAGCTTGAGAATCGGTTTGCAGGCTATCATTTCTTAAAAAGCGAGTGTCTGCTTTTTATCGTCTGCTAGGGAAAAAATCTGATATTAAACGGGAATTTGGGGCTTTAAATGCTGATTACTTTTAACGTAATTCTAATTGAAAATGAATTTAGCTGACAGTATTATTTGGGGATCTGTACCAATACATGTACTGTAGGGGTGTCCAGAATTGGACAATATCTCAGAAACCACCATACTCAAGTTTTTCCCATTATTTGATTCAACTGTGGTCTATAAATATTTTTACAGAATTTTAAAATGTTATCCTGGGGTCCCTCAACGCCTCCGAACATAAGTCACACAGTCACATGTTTTCTCATGTTTTAGTGCGTTTACAAGCCATACAATTTTTGGCTAAATGTCAAATATGAGGATGATATTGACTTTTATTTAGACCAAAAACAAGAGAGAAGAACTATCATGGATGGTCATGACAAAATTTTTGAGGCAGAAGCTGAAATGTTGCTTTTAAGACAAGCACGGGAAAGCAGAATTAGAGAGCGAGAAGAGAACCGTATAGAAAGACAAGAGGCAGCGGCTACTCATGGAGCAGCTTCGTTGCTGGAGCTGGATTCAGATGATCAGATGTCTGAAGGTGATAAATCCATGGAACTTGATCCTGATTTCAAAATAAAATTAGCAGAAGATAAGTCAGCAGAAGCAGATACAGAGTGTATTCGTGCGAGAAAATTATGCAGTGCGACGAGATAACAAATGCAGCAGATCGACTAAAATTATCTGATAATCAGGCAACAATGCTTATCACTGCTGTGATAAAAGCATCTGGCGGCAATCCTGATGATTTCGATATATCCAGATCCACTACACGTCGAAGTCGAATGTACAATCGACAACAGGTAGCTGAAAATGCAATGGAGGCAATGAGACAGAATCCACATCTCTTTAGTGCTTTACATTGGGACGGAAAGCTTTTGAGTGATCTTTTTGGAGATAGCTAAGAATGTCTTGCAGTTCTACTTTCCGGTGAGCCAGAATACATTGAGGTAAAGCTTCTCGGTGTACCGCAGCTTGTTGACTCCAAGGGAAACACACAAGCTGATGCAACCTGTGATCTTCTTGAAGTTTGGGTCATGTCAAACCGTGTTGCTAAACTGATATTTGATACAACCTCCAGCAACAGTGGTGCACGAAGGAACTGCAAAACCTATCGAAGAACACCTGGGAAGAAAACTATTGTACTTGGCATATCACCACCATATTTTGGAACTAATTGTTAGTACAGTTTGGAATCTCCTTATTGATGCAATTCTGGGACCAGAAAACAAACATTTTGCTCAGTTCAAACAGGCTTGGAAAAACATTTATAAACATATAAACATATCATGTCAAACCGTGTTGCTAAACTGATATTTGATACAACCTCCAGCAACAGTGGTGCACGAAGGAACTGCAAAACCTATCGAAGAACACCTGGAAAGAAAACTATTGTACTTGGCATATCACCACCATATTTTGGAACTAATTGTTAGTACAGTTTGGAATCTCCTTATTGATGCAATTCTGGGACCAGAAAACAAACATTTTGCTCAGTTCAAACAGGCTTGGAAAAACATTTATAAGATAATTCCTGTGCAAACACTGACAGTCAAAGACCCATGGTTATTGTTGGTTAGAAATCAGGTTGTCAAACATCTTGTTACTCTGTTGTCAAGCCAAGACTCAACAACGTTTCAACGTGATGACTATTATGAGTGTGTGGAGAATACACTGACAATCTTTGGCGAGACTCATCCGCATGGGATCCACTTCCTGAAGTCTGGTGCAATTAATCAAGCTCGCTGGACGGCCAACAACTTGTACGCAGGAAAGATGTTCATGTTCTCCAGGGCAACGCCTTATGACAATAAAATGGTTGAGAAACTCATGCGTATGAACAAGTTTTTGGCACTGTTCTTCACTGCTGCTTGGACGAAAGCCGGCAATGGCGCTGATGCCCCAGCAAATGATCTCCAGCTTATTCATAACATGATTGATTTTCGTGAAGTGGATAAGGCAGTTGCCAACACGGTAATTCATAAACTTGTAAATCACTGATGATACCTCACGGAAGAAGTTGTTCCCTTTGCACTTTTCAGCAAGCATCACATGATGACTGATTGTTTGAAGCAAGAGATGGCTATTCAGTTGTCAGTGATGCCACTGCCAGAGAACTTCCATCTCGGTAAGCCTGAATTCAGAAAAATCTGATGTGGGCAGCACATGACTTTCCCTGCAGACTTATATCTACGTTCTCTTTATTTTAATTAAATTTATTTCACTTTTAATTAAATTTTCGTTCTCATTCGGTAACCGGGCTTATTTTCAAAGGTGGCGTAGGGAAAGTACGAAAAACTAATATATCTCAAGAACGGGTAGTCCTAGTGTAATGGGGTTGGTCTTATTCTTTTTGTCGTTAAAAATTACGTATTAAATCAGCATTTAATGGATTTATTTGAGTATACCCAGTTCTTTAGTTTAAATTTGGACGATTTTTGCGGGCCATTTTGCAAAAAAAAGCAGGTCATTTTTTTCCGAATTGTACCAAAATCTAATCAGCACCAGGGTAACCCACAAGTGACTCATCTACCGAATTTTGTAAAATTCGGTCCATTAGTTTTTCAGTTAGAGTGGATACAAGCTTTTGCGGGCCATTTAAAACGAACACCCGCCAAAAAGGCGGGTACTTTTATCCCGAATCGTACCCAAAACTAATCAGCACCATACTCGCTCACAAGTAACTTACCTACCAAATTTTGTGAAATTCGGTCCATTAGTTTTTTAGTTAGAGTGGATACAAAATCTGCACAGACAGACAGACGCACAGACAGACACACAGACACACACACAGACGTCACGCTAAAATGGTTTTTTCGTATTCTAGAGGTCTCAAAACGTGTAGATCCGTCGAAAACTCGAGTTGCGATTTTCGGCATGATTCCAATACTTTCCCTATACATTACCATGTATTGCAGGGAAAGTAATAAAAATTGATTGTGATACGACATTGAAAGATTTAAATGGTCCAGAATCCCAAACATTGTTCAGAATTCTGAAGGCCAGTACTAACTGGTTTGTTAAACCAGTCAATCAATGGCCATCTGATTCCGCATTTCTTTCTGCGGAGAAATTTGCTCGCACTGTCAAAGTTGTAAATGATGCAGCTGAGTGTGGGATCAAGCTTATATCGGATTTTGCTACCATCATTACAACCGATCCTGAGCAAAGATCCTGACTCTTACATGGCATTGAACAACACAGGAAGCAGTTCCCCGAATTTGATAAGAAGGCACTGAAAATTACGCACTCACAATATGAAGAAACCTAAGCGCTATATATTGTACAATTGACATTACAGTTGGCATCGTTGATTATGGTATTTTTAACATTGTGTGGACAAATAGGATAAATTTGTGACACATGCGTTGTCGAGTTCTGAGTTATTAATAAATAGCTACAAAAATGTGCAGTTTTGTATTTAAATATAGGTATTATCATTTCTAAGTTCTGAGTAATCTCTTCTAATAAGTGTCGGTATTAAAAATCAAAATGTGACTTTGAATCTATTAGACATTATGTTCTGAGGCTTTGATGGACCTCAGGATAACATTTTAAAATTCTGTAAAAAATAATATAGAGACCACAGTTGAATCAAATAATGGGAAAAACTTGAGTATGGGTGGTTTTGAGACATTGTCCAATTTTGGACACCCCTAATGTACTGCATACGTCTATACCAAATTTAGCATCTGTCTGAAGTTTTGATTGTTTGCTATAGATGCACAGACGTTTTCTTTTATTGTGCCAGATTAATAATAAAAAAACACGTTTGGCATTATATTTGTGCGAGTAGAATTGCTAATAATAATTTATTTAAACCTGCTCATAACATGCAAAAGCATAAGAAACACATAACATGAATACAATATATATAAATATACTTGCTTACATGAAGAAATAAATGACATATCTTTAAGATTCATGACGAACATAAACTTACCTAGAGGAAAGAGAAATAAATTAAGTTACATATTGAAAAAAATGCTAAAATATGCATTGTTAAATTTAAATTGCAACATTCAAATGTGATGATTACAATATGACATCAAATCACAGGTAAATAATTATGAAAAAATTTGCCTCAGTTGCGTACAAAATTTCACTTTTTTTACAACTATTTCATTCAATAAATTTTCCATATTGAATAAAATGTTCTTTTGTTGCGATACACACAACACAGGGATAGATTCATTGCCAACCTTTATAAGATTACAATTCCACTCTAATGTATGCATTTGAAAAATATCTTATATGTATGATACACTATACAACGCAAAAATAATGCTATACAATCTTTAATCTGCAAAGTGACATATGCATTACCAGCTCTCATTACAACTGCACTCTAATGTACTTGCTTTGAAAAAATCTTATGTGTATACCATGCAAATTCAAAATAATACAATACAATCATCAGGCTGCAATCTCTTAAATCATTCATTCTTTCCTTGGCAAGAAAACATTCTTCATCCTACAGGGCAGTTGGAATTTATTGCACTATCTAATAAAGTGACCATCTCCGATTGAATAAAAGTAATTGCAGCGCCCATGGAGAATAACTGAAAAAAGCCAATTACAAAAAAGATGTAAACATTGTCTAATGAGTAAGTTATCGACTACTTTTACAGAAATTATTTATTTGCTATAATAAGGCTATTGGCGAATGGCTGTTATATTCAGTAATAATACAATAAATAACTTACATAAGCAAAAATCTAGAGGATATTATTTAATATGCTCTCCAGAGTCAAAGCGCATTTGAATTCCAGAAATAACGTGACCACATACATTAACAAGCGTAGCAGGTGTTATCTTGTTACAGTCCCTGATGGTATTGACAGACCCTTGTTACAGTCCCTAATGGTATTGGGAGTCCCTTGTTACTGTACCTGATGGTGTTGCGAGTCCCTTGTTGCAGTCCCTTATTGTATTGACAAACCCTTGTTACAGTCCCTGATGAGCTTTATCTGGTATGTAATGACTTCTATATTCGCATTTTTAGTGTGTCTGGTATCGATTTCTACTAACTAGATAATGTTCAACAAATTGTAATGGACTTTCATCGTCTATCTCGCGTTTATGCCGAATTCGTTGTACTAAAGTTTTACTCCAGGCAAGTGGTTTAGGCGATAGTTTTGCATCAAAAAACATTTATCAAAAATCACAGAAATTGATCCCAAATCGATTCCATAATGGAATAAGTTTCTGCCACTAGCATTACTCATGTGATACAAAAACACTAAAGAAAAACTGAATCGTAATTTATTTTCATAAAACCATTCACAATCTTCCAAAAATGTGATCGTTTTTATATAAAAAATAGTAATAAAGTAGTAGATGATCACTCAAACTTGACGATTAGTATCTGCAGATGGGTTTAGGTAAGCCTCCAGAAATGTTTGAAGCCATTAGTATGCCACATACAGTGGAATTTAATGAATATATTACAATGAAAACTTGAAATTCCTTTATGCTAGTTACTTTCTCATAGTATTGTGAGAAGTACTGTATTGAAGAAAATGATCGAATTCCAAATTTTGATGGTTAAGCTCATTTTAAGTTCGCCTGAACCCAATTTGAACACTTATTAAAAAGTCTGATGTGGGCAACACATGACTTTCGGAGAAATAAGTTATTCTTACAGCAGATAAATGACTATTGGCGTTTAAATAAAAAAGTATTACTTAAAGTATCTTTATTCATGAATGGAACGAGCTAGATCCACGAGAATGATGTCACCCAATTTATCGCATGATATTGCATATGTAAAGTGAACATGTTTCACCATAGGAAGTATTTTATTTTTATTTTATATGACTTTTTGATAATCTTTATGAAAAATGTGCAATATCTCGAGAACGGTTCATGTTAGCATTCTAAAATTTATGTCAATCGTTTTCTAATGACAAATTACATAAGAAATGTCTATTTGCGTAACTTTATTAGCGGTTTTGATTTTTTGATGATTTTTTCAAAATTTCACTCGAAATTTTTGGAGGGTTCTGATCATTCGATTGCGTAGAAAAACAATAAGCTTCCAGTGTTTACGGATTGTGATTTTTGTACCAAATTTTGTTCGAATCGGTCCATTCGTTCGTCAGTTATCGTCTCCACAGACTCACTGATACACACACTCACACACACATACTTTCACTCACACACACACAGACATCACTTCAAACATGTTCGATTGGTGATCAGGGATGCTTGAAACGTGCTCTCCCGTCGAAAACTCGAATTCGAATTTTCGACCCCGTCACAATACTTTCCTTATACATTATGTATATAAGGAAAGTAAAAATGTTCGTCTCTCTCTCTCTCTCGCCGTCTTCTGTATGTGTGTGCGTCTGTGCTTGTGAATTGTGTGCAAACTGTAACACATAAAGAAATGCGTTTACCGTCACGTAATTTTATGTGTAAATACATTATGTATAAAACTAAAACTGGATATAAATATTGTAATTCTCCTAAGTCGAACTCAAATTATTTGAAAGTTAACATTTGTAAAGGTAGCAATATTCCAGATGGGAAACGAACAATAGATCTTCAAATTATCTAGCCGATGCTCTAACCATTACAGATGTTCTAACTACTGAGACAAAATTTAAGCTTTTTGTCAAAATGGACAATATTATGTCCTCCCTCTCAGCCAAATCAGCGTCGAAAGCCCTGACCACCCGACTCGTCCGAGGACTTAGAGCAGCTATTTGGATGGCCGGAGCCAAATCAGCGTGTAACAGCTGATATGAATGGTCAACTTGCGATCTTTACTGTTTTTGCTAGATATTTGTGTAGTCGTGATCATGAAACTGACATCATAATCCATAGATTCCACTGAAAATTCGCAACTGAGTCTTCTTCAGATCCGCAGCATCATTGTATTCAATCTGCCGGGTTAATTTGTTCGGGCGCCATTGTAGAATTATCATTGTTCGTGCTGGAGATAGAATAGCGGATCTTAGGACGGCCGGCGGATATCCTACCCATTGAACAGCTGGGACAATATTCCAACTTATTCTTATTTGAGGATAATGAAGATTTGATAGTAAAGGTAACAATGTTATTTATGTTGTTACTAATTTCTCATGGTCTAGCGACAACTAGATCCACTTCATGAGTACAGTTCGTTCATGAGAACAGTCATGTTCATGGTGCACCCTCAGGCTGTGGTTCGCCAGAACAAGAAACCGAAGAAATCCTGTCTGGTCAAGCCAATGCAAGATAGCAGATGGTCAGGAGAGGACTGTTTAAAGTTGTATTTAGGTAACAAAACAGTTTATATTACCATAGACAAGCCAAATATATTCAATTTATCAGTGTCATTCAGTTGTTGCCCATTTAAATTTAGAGAATCGGGGCAATGATAAAACATTCCTCAAGAAATAAGCGGTCATTTGACTTCTGAACCCAATTTTAAACATATTAATCACTTCTCTTCTGAATTCCGATTCACATAGTATTCAAAATGATAAAAAACTGTTTAATACTGATAGCGTCCATAACATGCAATATAGTACACATATTAAAATATTTTAATTAATTCATCAATTTGGCGACATTTCCATTAATCAGAGTAACTTTTGCAATTTTAACGATATTTTTGTCAATTTGGTACTATTACAAAGAAATATGTAGGCAAATAAATTAGTAGCACGGTTATTAGTATCCAAATTTATCGCCAAGCGTTACAGGCAGACGATGAGAAGGTTTTTTCATATATATAAATAAATGACAAATGTTGAATTATTAGGTGTCAAAGTACAAAACTATCACACGAAGTATCTTATCCTTGAATGGAACTAACCAGATGCACGAGAATGATGTTAACAAATTTATCGCATAATATTGCATATGAAAAATAAACATATTTTACGATTGGTAAAACTTTTTAATTTTACGTAATATTTTTAAAAATTTCATTTGAAAAAAGTACAATATCTCGAGAATGGTTCATTCTAGCGTTCTAAAGTTTATGTTAATCGTTATCTAATAAAAAATTGCATGCAAGAATTTGGGGATATTTTGAACATTCGATTAAAATTATAATCAATAGGGTTGAAGTATTCAATGATTGTAATATTTGTACCAAATTCCGTTCGAAACTCTCCATTCGTTCATGTGATATCATATCCACAAACTCATGAACAGATACACCTACACGCAAACAAACATACACACAAACACACACACAAGCAGACATCGCCTTGGAAACGTTCGATTCGTTGTTCAGATATGCTAAGAATATGCTTCT
Organism: Amaurobius ferox; assembly: GCA_951213105.1. Lineage (NCBI taxonomy): Eukaryota > Metazoa > Arthropoda > Arachnida > Araneae > Amaurobiidae > Amaurobius > Amaurobius ferox. The sequence goes on along the minus strand of OX578153.1, from coordinate 34,290,326 downwards.
TCTTGGAAAACTTGAATTCGAATTTTCGAACCCGTCACAATACATTCCCTATACATTATACTATACAGGGAGTTGCCTTGAAGTGGCGACAAACTCCGACGAGTGATATTAGACATCAAGAGGAACAAAAATAGTCATAGAATACGGTATGGCAAACCGAGTTTATTCGGCGAAAATCACAAATACTTATGAAGGGTGTGACGTCGAGTGGGACAAAAAGGCAAATAATAAGTAGAAAAACCATTTACTTGACAGCATGGTTACAACACAGCCTGTGCTGTACAAAATAAAGTACAATAATAAGTACACAAAGTAAAATAAATAAATACAACAACCATTTATTTGACAGCATGATTACAATACATCCTGTTCAGCACAGTTCAATGTCAGAAAGCAGACGGATATAAATGATTACAGGAGTTATTCGAAGTTGCGACCGCGAAAGTCATTGCACAGCCGACAGCAACGGAGTTACGATTGTCGAACGAGCTCAAAGATACCGGGTGTGCTGGCGATGTCTGCCGCAGGGACGTCGATCCGTGCTATGAGATCCTTGAATTTCTCCACAGGAGTCTGATAGTGATTTAAGGTGTCCCCAAAAGAAAAAGTCCAAGGGATTGAGGTCCAGGAAGCGTGGAGGTCAAGCAACAGATCCGGCGTGTCCAAGCCAACGCTGGCTCGCTGCTTTTATTTTCCCCAAACAAATGAGAAATTTGCATAGAGAGGGCTTCTTCTTCTCGACCCCACTGTCTGTGCAGGGAGGAAAGGCTTCAGTCGCTGTGTTTGCTTCAAGGAAAAATGGCAGCTGCACGTGACTACCAGTGCTCCTATACCAGCGCATTCGCTTTGCCACTCTACTTACGTCAGGCACTGTCAGCCAACCCATGAACGGCGAGAAATTAGCGATCAACCGACAGCCTCTTTCCCTATTCTCTCGACGTCTATTTTTGCGATTTTCACCGACTGAACGTGGTTTGCAATACCATGTTCTATGGCAATTTTTGTTCCTCTTGACGTCTAATATCACCCCTTTGAGTTTGTCGCCACTTCAAGGTATAGAGAAAGTAATATAAAACGGTATAATCTCTAGATTCAGCTTCATCGCTAGAAAAGGTTTCTTTGAAATCCATCCCGCCGCTTGATAGTTGCTTAGTGAATGAGCCTAAATTTTAAATTTCCCTTTTTTATCTTAGATCAGTAATCTCCTCAAAAATATCTGATTAACGTTTAATTCATTTCCAGAAAATAAAAGTCATACGATATTCGATTAAGGCTGCAGACGATTAGTTTTCGGTGACAGATTTCTTTTCGAAAGTTTCTAAACAATTTCAAAATTATTTCTTTTTCTCACCAAGGAGTTAAATGAAGACATGGCTGGAGATGGTTACGGAAAAAATGTTCACTGTGAGTCTAGGATTCTCTGCACCCCAAAAATGTGTGTAACTATTTTAAATTTTAAATGTTCTTGCCTAAGAAGGTGCTGTGCTGATATATTGCGCAGAGCAATAAACGTCTTTTCTAGAGACAAAATAATTTATAAGACAATTTCGGTATTCAACATACCAACATGAATTGAAAAGCAAAATAATAAGTATGGGAGATGATGTCTCCCGGATGTATCTGATAAACCAAGACGAGAGACAGTGACTGATTTCCGCAGCTAACTGGGCATGACTGCCTTGCTGAACATTTGTACCGTATTGGCATTTTTACTGAGACTGCCAGGCCACTGTGTGATGCTAAGGAGCCTATTGACAAACATTACAGTCTGTATTGCTGTGGAGTCCTCTATATTGCTACTGAGGCTTTCAGATACTGGGAGGAAATATGACTATTGGAGCGATAACCTTCGGTTATCATTTAAACCATTGATGTTTATCGTATTGTTTTTACTCGTGTCTATTTCTGTTCATGTTCTTTTTACTTTTGTATTTTGCTTATGTACCCTAGCCAATGAAAAGGAAACTACAATTTTTCAGAGATAAACGAATAATTCGGTATGAGTTTCAAAAAGCATTTTTTGTTGTGAAATATTACTGATCCAGAAATACCGAAGGCATAATTTATAATAAAACACACTCTTTAATAGCTAACGATGTTCCATGTTACATATATGAAGTCCGCGTTATGAATAATAATAGCGACAATAGTCAATTACTGCGCTGTTCAATAGCGGCCTGTAGTGCTAAAGGATGGCATCAATAATTAAATGACACTTTGTGCGTAGGATAAGGAAAATTTGAGCGACGTATAAAAACGTAAATAAAATGTTAATTTTATTTGCACTTATATATATGTTAATAATAATTTGAAATAATTTTTATGTTAAAATATCGATATATATTTCATAGAATTAATTCATCTGGGAAGGGGCAATCATTTCAGAACAAAGTATACAATTATTAACATTTTATTTGGGCTTATATACGTTGGTCAAAGTTTCCTAACCAAAGGGTGACGTTTGCAAACATACACTTATAAACGAAAAAGTTAGCTGTAGTGCTCCCTATCCCCTATTTAAATTTGCACTGGAAATTTCGAACCACCCTATATAAGCTTATTTCCAGTTCCCCGTATTGCAATTTACTCTCATATCGCAATTTTTTGTATAGTTTAATCCTTGAATGAAATAAATCATATTCAAATTGAAAGGCCGAATTAGACCTATTGCTGTAAAACCTGAAAACTTGTAATAAGTAAAGAAACTTAGTAATCCAAAAGATCGAAAGGAACAATCAGACATTAGATTCAAATTGGCGTGATTGAGTCCAGCGTTTTGAATGAAACAATTTGTTTGCTACCGTGATAACCCATCTTGTAAATTTTCGTTGGTTACTACCATAAAAAGGTTAAAATAATTTTGAACTTTTGCTCCAGATTATCTGCTCCTTTGTTAGTTATTTGAATTACACTAATTCCAGCTTTGGTCAGATGAGCATATTTTAACACTCTCTAGAAACGTACGGGGAAACGATAATGCTAGAACAAATGTCCATATAATTATTTTTTGAAATTTTAAATATATATATAATTTATTGTAAATAACAAAACCCAGATAGAATGTTAAATTATTAAATAGTATTTTCACAGCATTAATTCCTCTGGGAAAGCACAATAATTTCAAGAAATATGACAGTAATAAAGTCAATACTAGAAAATTATAGTTTGAATTACCTTATGAATTTAATGGGTATTAAAATAGCAAACGTTAGGCAAATGAATCCAATTTATCGACGTGGCAGATGTGTTACCAACTCATAAAATAATTTTTAAGAATTTTTACAAATAGTTTTGAAAGATCAACATGAGAAGGAAAACCATAAAACCTATATTTTTATTCTGATGCTGATTTTGATATAAGTAGACCTAAACAACATGAAATTCCTATTCCATTTTGTTATTCCAAGTTGTATATATGAGAAAGTTGACTGAAAACTCACACTGCAGAACCTTAATTTCAGATCGTAACTAAAAACGGAAACACCAAAAGCAAATATTACACCGGCAATTTTTTTTAGAGAAGCATTACTAAAATTTTCCCGAAAGTAAGAGCGAAAATTGATCTGATAACACGAAATTTAAAACGAGAATAACTCAAGTTTGTGTGGTAACTTTATTCAAACAATAGAAGCCGAACGATGTAAGAAGATTTTTATCATTTGATTAAAGTATTCATATTTTTTTAAGGAAAAAAAAACAGATTCTTTACTTAAAATATAAAATATCTTCCAGAAATATTTATTTAAAGCTGTAGTCTCCATTAGTCTGCAACTACCGATAGAAAGAAGTAATTTTTCATTTTATTAAATGTTATCCGAATATTCTGGAAAAGGGGATTTTAATGATGACAGGATTAGAAAGAGAAGACTCTCGTGTTCATCACACAGCTTTTCTAAAATTAAAAAAATTTCGAATTTCTTGAATGGAATTTTCTGCTTCTGTTAGAAATCAATGTGTTTATTGGTTCTTCTGATTAAAATATGATACCAAATTATAAAACAATTGCTTTATCTTTTTAGAGACATATCGCTCCTTGTAGGAAAGAAACAATCTCTAATATCGCGAGAACGGATTAATTCATAAACAATGTTGTTCTTTGTTAAAACAACTGGAACAATCTTTGTTAAAACAACCTTTGTTAAAACAACTGGAACTCATTGCTGCTATAATTGCGATTTAGTTAAAAGCCCTTTAATTCAATAAATTGAATTTAATATTAAATATATTATTAAATTATTTTAATTTAAAGTATATTAATTAAATATACAAAGCTAGATGCACCCCAGAGGACCAAGTGGCGTAAGGGATCGCTTGGGAACTCACGATTGCAAAAGGCCTCAAAATTTTGTAAATTATTTTCATTGGGTTTCTCATGGATTTTTATTTTCTTGGATTTTTATTTTGTCATACTATGGACTATAGTATAGAGAAAGTGCTGTATTTATGAAAATTTTCGACTTCGAGATTTTGATATCAGTATATATTTTAGGATCTCCTGAACACGTTTTGAATGTTTTTACAGTGTTGCCCTCTTTCTGTCTCTAGTCGAGTTCTTGCGTACACAATATTATTGGATTTCCACGAAACTTTATCCGACTTTGTTATCGAAAATTCTAAAACTAATTAGAATCTTTGAAATTTGGGCAAACATTTTGAAATTTATTTAAAATATTTTATCTTCTTAACATGGCAGCATAGGACAAAAGTTGACATAATCATTTACAAAAGAAGTTATTTATAGCTCAATGATCACGAAGCTCAACAGTTTCAATCAATGTAGTGAAAAATAACCACGGAACAAATTTTGTGTTTATGAAGTCGCCCCGTAGGGGGGGGGGTAGTAATACCCCCCCCCCCCCCTACGGGGTACATTGCCAAACTTGGTATTAATCGAAATACGTTTTCTAGTCTTTTAAACTGAAGAACTGAAGGATAATATTGGAATCATTTGGATCATTGATACAGATTATTAATTTTTTTTTGTGCAAAATTTACAGAAAAAAAAATTACGAACTACTTCTTAAAAATAGATTCTGGTATTGAAAGGTCATGTTGAGCTGCACTCAAGTTAATTGACTTTATAGAAATAACTTAAATAACAAAATGTCAGATAATCGATTTATCAGAATACTAAATTTTGGTTTTGTGCCTTTTTATGGCAATTTTTGTTCGTATGGGGTTCTTTCTTGAATGTTCGTTTGGGAAAATCTAGGGACGTTATTGTACAATGCGTCCACTAACAATAACGATCGTATATAATATTTTGTTTTCATTATAGATTAAAACAAAATTCATTATTTTTAGATTCTTGTTTTCATTTATAAAATATACAATGTTTGGAGAATAGAGGATTTTAGCATTCTAAAAATGATGGCATTCGATTTCTTAAAAGTTTTCATGTAAAAATACATTTTGTTTTAGAGTTTATATTATGCAGCTGAGTCAGACTGAGACACTAAGGGATAAATTGCACCAAATTGCTGAAGGGAAAAAACTTGATTCGTTATACACAAGTGGGACTTGACCTATAAGTAATGAGAAAAATCCCAACTCTTGGAATTTTGTACGAAAAATTTATATCTCGAATTACTTGTTCCAATATCCTTCCAGTTATAACTCGAGAATAGACAGACAGATAAAATTTTCGTTTTTATAGTATTCTACACAAAAATATATTAAATTATTTTAATTACAAATATTGGTTATTATTAACAATTGGTTTATAACCAATTCTGTGCTTGAGATATTTTAATTTATAGCTATTGACGATGAGTTTTTGCATATATAATTCAATGCTTTGTGCAGTTTCTAATTCCACTCGCAACCACCTACACATAACATTAAATACAGATTACATCTAATCTAGATTACGTACAACAGATGTAATTTGTATCATCCAAAACAGACCCAAAATTAGGCGACCCCTAATAAAAGTCTATTAGACATCCAGATACTACACCATGTACCATTTATAAACGTTTAATGTATATTCACATCATAAAAGGGATGTGCAAGTATACGTTCAGGTCGAGATGAAAGGGATGTGCAATGGACGTGAACTAGATCATTTATATTACTTTTAAACACCAATATTATTGGATTATTTATTACTTTCTTTATATACAAAGTATAATGGATTACTTCGTTTATATACATAGTATAATATATTACTTTCCTTATATACATAGTATAATATATCACGTTCCTTATATACACGGTATAATGTACGAGGAAAGTATTGTGACGGGATAGAAAATTCGAGATTTTAGTAGGAGAACACGTTTCAAGCATCCCTGAATGCAAAGAAAACGTTTTCGAGGTGATGCCTGTGTGTCTGTGTGTATGACAACCCATCCACGGATCTACAGAAGAAAAAAAGAAAGTTCTGATACCTAGAAATCCTACCGAATTTACGGTTTAAATTCGGTTGGTGATTAAATCACAATCATTGTATTTTTCTTTGGTTACATTGGTTTAAGTTGTTGTTGTTGTTGAGTCCCAGACCGTCCGACCTACCAGAAAGGTGTAAGGTAATCGTATGGATGGCCGGGAAGTGCCACTCAATTCAGACCTGAACCCAGTGAGGAAGGCATCCACAGGGACCGTACCCTCCTTCCCCTACCCCCAACCTCTCGGAAGGACTTACGGATCCACATGTTTAACGTGATCGTCCTCCGCATGAACACGGCGGCAGTTGTGGCAGCGTGCAAATCCAGTGCGCAAACCACCGGGCTACTGCGTCCGAAATGTGTCAACAGCACGCGGTGTTCCCAGGTGATCACCCACCCAAGTACTAACCGCGCCCGATGCTGCTTGACTTCGGTGATCTAACGAGAACTGGTGCTTTCAGCACGGTAGGGCCGTTGGCCTTTTGGTTTAAGTTGTAAAGAACCTTGCTGCCTCAATCGGGAATCGAACCCTGGATCTTCGAACTGGCCAACCGACGCTCAACCATTCATCTACTTTGACGGAATTTCATGTTCTTATTGTCTAAGTGGACTCTGCATTATCCACTCTTTAATGTCAGATTGGTGTGCTACTGACAATCTGGATGACCAACTCCTACTATTTTTACCCCAGGTTAGAGTGCTGATGCTATTTTAATTCTTCAGGTTATCTTCTCGATTTGAAATCGGTGCTCGATATTCCAAAGTCCACTGAATCCGTGTTAGTTGTATTAGGGTCACTTTCAGACCTCAGATATCTTTGGACGCCACTGTAAAGACACTTGATGCCCCAACTCGGAATCGAATCCTGGATCTTCGAACTGACCAGTCAATGCTCTACCGCTAAGCTACTGGGATGGAATACCAAGCTCTTATTGTCGAAGTTGACTCTGGAAAGTAAACATTTTTCTTAATCTATTAACAAATGCATCTCTATCAGGAGAAGTGGTGCAAGTCACAATCACTATCATCATACTGTACTTTAGTACACCACGAGGAAAATAATAAGAAATATCAATCATGCATAAGTACTGATTATGAAACACTTTCCAACTGAAATGCAATTTCATTTAAGAATCTCTAAAATGTGATACATTCAGTGGTGATATCTTTTACATTATCACAGTACTACAGTAATTTATTACACTTAAATATTTAAAACTGTATCGAAATATAAATCATCTGATTTTCTATGCAAAATCAATAAATATTTGATTCATATAACTTGTATTCCAGACTCCAGAGCTAAATAATTTTGTGTGAAAAAAATTCAGCAATTCTTATGTAACTCACCTTACAATCGTTTGAGATATTTGCATTCTGCATAAGTTAAAATTAGGCTTTGTTGAAGAAATAATAAAAGTTTAGGGATCATTTAAAATCACAACTATTGTAATTGCGTAGGCACGGAATTTAGATACATAGATAATACACAGATACACAGATAATATATGTGTGTGTGTGTATGTATTCAAGGTATTGGAATCGTGCCGAAGATCGGAACTCGAATTTTCGAAGGATCTACACGTTTGGGACTTCTAGAACACGAAAAAACTATTTTTAGGAAAACGTATGCGTGTGTAACGGTGTATCTGCGTATGTTGCTGTGTGTCTGTGAGGATACTGCATCCCCTCTAACTGAAAAAATAATGGCCCGAATTTCATAAAATTTGGTAGGTAAGTTTTTTGTGGGAATCCCTGATGTTCATTAGATTATAGTACGATTCGTAATAAAAGAATCTGCCTTCTTTGCGAAATGGTCGGCAGAAATTGCCTTTATCCACTCTAGCTAAAAACTAATGGACCAAATTTAACAAAATCTGGTCTATAATATTTCAATAACCGACAAGTGATTTATATACCAAATTTAACAAAATTTGGTATATAAATCATTTGTAGGCTATTCTAGTACGATTCGGGAAAAAGGAGCGGGCTGTTTTTGCGAAATGGCCCGCAAAAATCGTTAAATATGAAAATAAAAGAATACGTGTGCTCAATTATATCAATTACATTCCTATTTTATACGTGATTTTTGACAACAAAAAGAATAAGACTAACCCCATTACTCTAGGACTAGCCGTTCTTGAGATATTTTAGTTTTTTCGAGTTTTCGCTACACCACCTTTGACAATAAGTCCAGCTATTAAATGAGTACCAAATTTAAGTTTAACGTGCAAATTCAATGTCATTTAAAATACTTATAGCTGTTATTTTGTGCAGATAAACTGAAATTATTATTGAAGAAATAAAGAGAACGTGAATATGAGTCTGCAGAGAAAGACATCTGCTGTCCACATCAGAATTTTTAACAATATTACAACAATGATTTAAAGAAGTAACGGGGATTATTTGCAGGCCATTTCGTAAAAAATGTAGGATCTATATTTAAAGATCCACCAAATTTTTGTAGAATAAAATGTTCTACAAATTTAAGCTGTTTACCAAATTTTAACTCTCTAGGACGTAGGAAAGTGCATTAAAATTGCCATCAAATAAGCTTAACATGAAGAGTTCTATAAAATTTTAAAAAAAATTGAAAAATTGTCATCTACCAAATTTATTTTAAAATGTAAAGCCTTTCTCATATACAAACTAATTAAACTCTTGGAAAGATAATTATTATATAATATACCTCTTTTTTACTTTCCCTGCAAGTGGCAATGTATAGGGAAAGTATTGGAATCATGTCGAAAATCGCAACTCGAGTTTTCGACGGATCTACACGTTTCAAGACCTCTAGAATACGACAAAACCATTTTAGCGCGGCGTCTGTGTGTGTGTCTGTCTGTCTGTACAGATATTGTATCCACTCTAACTGAAAAACTAATGGACCGAATTTCTCAAAATTTGGTAGGTAAGTCACTTGTGAGCGAGTCTGGTGCTGATTAGTTTTGGATACGACTTGGCATAAAAGAACCTGCCTTTTTTTGCAAAAGTTTGTATCCACTTTAACTGAAAAACTACTGGACCGAATATCTCAAAATTCGGTAGATGATGCGTATGTGGGTTACCCTGATGCTGATTAGATTTTGGTACAATTCGGAAAAAAATAACCTGCCTTTTTTTGCATAATGGCCCGTTAAATTCGTCAAAATCTAAACTAAAGAATTAGGAATGCTCAAATATATCCATTAAATGCTCGTTTAATACGTAATTTTAACGACGATAATAATAAGACCAACCCCATTACACTAGGACCAGCCGTTGGACCAGCCGTTCTCGAGATATTTTAGTTTTCCGTATTTTCTCTACGCCACCTTTGAAAATAAATCCGGTTACCGAATGAGATCGAAAATTGAATTAAAAGTGAAATACATTTAATTAAAATAAAGAGAACGTTAATATAAATCTGCAGGGAAAGTCATGTGCTGCCCACATCAAATTTTTACTTTCCCTGCAATACATGGTAATGTATAGGGAAAGTATTGGAATCATGTCGAAAATCGCAACTCGAGTTTGCGACGGATCTACACGTTTCAAGACCTCTAGAATACGAAAAAACCATTTTTAGCGTGACGTCTGTGTGTGTGTCTGTGTGTCTGTCTGTCTGTGCATATTTTGTATCCAGTGTAACTAAAAAACTAATATACCGAATTTCAAAAAATTACGTAGGTAAGTCACTTGTGGGCGAGTCTGGTGCTGATTAGTTTTGGGTACGACTCGGGATAAAAGAACCCGCGTATTTTTGCGAAATGGCCCGCAAAAGCTTGCATCCACTCTAACTAAAACACTAATGGACTGAATTTAAAAAAAATCGGCAAATGAGTCACCCTGGTGCTGATTAGATTTTGCTATGATTCGGAAGGAAATAACCTTCCTTTTTTGTAAAATGGCCCGCAAAAATCGACAAAATATAAACTAAAGAACTACGTATACTCAAATATATCCATTAAATGCTTGTTTAATACGTAATTTTTAGAGAAGAAAAGAATAAGACCAACCCCTTAACATTAGGACTAGCCGTTCTCGAGATATTTTAGTTTTTCGTATTTTCTCTACGCCACCTTTGAAAATAAGTCCGGTTACCCAATGAGAACAAAAATTGAATTTAAAGTGAAATAAATTTAATTAAAATAAAGAGAACGTTAATATAAGTCTGCAGGGAAAGTCATGTGTTGCCCACATCAGATTTTTCTTTCTGGAGGATATCCTAAAAGTCAGAATTTAATTGAATTCGTATTTCTCCCTCTATTAAATAATATTTAATTAAAAAACTACCTAAAATATTTTGCTGAAATTTTTTTTATATATTTTATGGGGCAATGTAAATATTTCTTAAAATTTTTGAAGTAATTTGTGAATTTTAAATTTGCTTAAAAAATGTTTGAAAAATTAGGTCCCATAGGGTTCGATGTATTTCATTTTTTCAACCCGGGTTCAATAAAAAACTAATTGGGTGATATCATTTATTTATATTCCCATAGGTCCCACAGACCGTCTGAAAAACATACTAAAATTTCTTTTTGATAAAGTCATTTTTACGGCAGATATCGTGCTAACGGATAGACACACAGACAGACAGACAGAATGAACAAAGTCATAAGCACTTTTCAACTATGTTGTAAAGTTTTAAAAATCTGATGTGGGCAGCACATGACTTTCCCTGCAGACTTAAATTCATATGTCCTTTATTTCTTTAATAATTCATTAGATTGAGTTTAATTGCACCAAATAACACTAAATTTTCATTTTTAATTCAATTTTTGATTTTATTTGGTAAGTGGACATTTTTCCGATTGCGGCGTAACAAAAGTACAAGAAATCTCGAATATCTTGAGAACGGTTAGTCCTAAAGTATAATGGAGTGTGTTATATTTTTTTTCTCGTCAAAAATTGAGTATAAAACGAGAATTTAATTGATACATTTCAGCATACGTAGTCTTTATGTCCTTTATAGATTTTGGTGATTTTTGCGGGCCATTTCGTAAAAAAAGGCAGGTTGTTATTTTCTGAATCGTAAAAAAATCTAATCAGCACCAGAGTGTTCCAAAAGTAACTTATCTGCCAAATGTTGTGAAATTTTATCAATTAGTATTTTAGCTAGGGTGGATGCATGGAATGTTTACTGACCATTTCGTACAAAAAGGCGGATTCTTCTTTTCCGAATCGTATCAAATTCTAATCAGCACCACAGTATCTAGCAAGTAACTTATCTACCAAATTTTGTGAAATTTGGTCAATTAGTATTTTAGCTAGAGCGAATAAATGAAATTTTTACTGACCATTTCGCAAAAAGAGTCGGACTCTGTTATTACGAATCGTACCCAAAACAAATCAGCACCAGGGTCACATCCACGTGACTTACCTACCAAATCTTATGAAATTCGGTTCATTAGTTTTTCAGTTACGATGGATACATACATTGCACAGACACACATACAGAGAGAAAGATAGACACACAAGCAGACAGACAGACACACAGACAGACACACACACAGACGTCACGCTAAAAATAGTTTTTTCGTATTCCAGAGGTCTTGAAACGTGTAGATCCGGCGAAAACCCGAGTTGCGATTTTCGACATGATTCCAATACTTTCCCTATACATTACCATTTATTGCAGGGAAAGTAAAATTTTGATGTGAGCAGCACATGACTTTCCCTGCAGTCTTATATTAACGTTCTCTTTATTTTAATTAACTTTATTTCACTTTTAATTCAATTTCTGTTCTCATTCGGTAACAGGACTTGTTTTCAAAGGAGGCGTGGAGAAAGAACGAAAAACTAAAATATGTCGAGAACGGCTAGTCCTAGTGTAATGGGGATGATCTTATTCTTTTCGCCGTTAAAAATTACGTATTAAACGAGCATTTAATGGATATATTTGAGTATACCTAGTTCTTTAGTTTAGATTTTGACGATTTTTGCGGGTCATTTTGCAAAAAATGGCCGGTTATTTTTTTCCGAATCGTACCAAAATCTAATCAGTACCAGGGTAACCCACAAGTGACTCGTCTACCGAATTTTGTGAAATTCAGTCCTTTAGTTTTTCAGTTAGAGTGGATACAATCTTTTGCGGGCCATTTCGCAACAAAAGGAGGGTTCTTTTATCGCAAATCGTACCTAAAACTAATCAGCACCAGACATGCTTACAAGTGACTTACTTACCAAATTTTGTGAAATTCGGTCCATTAGTTTTTTAGTTAGAGTGGATACAATATCTGCACAGACAGACAGACACACAGACAAACAGACACACATACAGACGTCACGCTAAAAATGATTTTTTCGTAGTCTAGAGGTCTCGAAATGTGTAGATCCGTCGAAAACTCGAGTTGCGATTTTCGACATGATTCCAATTCTTTCCCTATACATTACCATGTATTGCAGGGAAAGTAAAAATCTGATGTGAGCAGCACATGACTTTCCCTGCAGACTTATATTAACGTTCTCTTTATTTTAATTAAATTTATTTCACTTTTAATTCAATTTTCGTTCTCATTCGGTAACCGGGCTTATTTTCAAAGGTTACGTAGAGAAAGTACGAAAAACTAAAATATCTCGAGAACGGCTAGTCCTAGTGTAATGGGGTTGGTCTTATTCTTTTCGTCGTTAAACATTACGTATTAAACGAGCATTTAATGGATGTAATTGAGTATACCTAGTTCTTTAGTTTGGATTTTGATGATTTTTGCGGGCCATTTTGCAAAAAAAGGCAGGTTATTTTTTTCCGAATCGTACCAAATCTATTCAGCATCAGAGAAACCCACAAGTGACTTCTCTACCGAATTTTGTTAAATTCTGTCCATTAGTTTTTCAGTTAGAGTGGATACAAGCTTTTGCGGGCCATTTTGCCAAAAAAATGCTGATTCTTTTATCCCAAATCGACCCAAAACTAATCAGCACCAGACTCTCTCACAAGTGATCTACTTACCAAATTTTGTGAAATTCGGTCTTTTAGTTTTTTAGTTATAGTGGATACAAAATCTGCACAGACAGACAGATACACAGACACACAGACAGACAGACAGACAGCGATTTTCGACATGATTCCAATACCTTCCCTATACATTGCCATGTATTGCAGGGAAAGTAAAAATGAATGATCCTCCGAAATCGCATTACACGTATTATTTTAAACAACTCTTCAAAATCTTCCCCCAAAAGCACAAAAGCATTTTCCATTTCACCGAAGGAGAGGACAACTCTAAAAATATTCAATTAAGGTAGCGCACTTTTTCAAGTTTAAATCTCCACATCTCCAGTAATACCTTCGAAATTTTTTCAAAATTATTCATATCTTCCATCAAGTGGACTTTTATGAAAAATCGACTCTAGCCGATTAGAGCCGATAAAAAAGCTTCACTTTGTTAAAAATTAACTACGTCAAAAATATGTGCGTGAATGTTTTAATTTTTCTGAGCAGAAGTTACTGCATTAGATGGAGGGAATAAAAAATAATCAATTTCTCTGGTTAGTCAAAATATAATGAATTCCGGAAATTTGATGTGTAATTTGAAATTGAATTTCACTCGTATGAGGCACATGTATTACATAAGAGACATTTTATTTTGTTGTTTTTATTAATTTATATGAGTTTTATTGCTTTATGAAATCAAAATTACAGTTTGCAAATTATTATTTATTTGTCGTCTTATGCGGCTTTAATGCCAATTGTAATACAATATTTGACTACATGTTCCACCCCCAATTACAAATGCCAATAAAGTTAATGAGCAATCTAAATGCAGCAGAGGAAACCAATTGCAACACAATCATACATAAACAGTGGTCATCCCCTTCTGCATCAACGACAAATGGGAGAAGTGGTATGAAACCAAAGGGGGGAATAAAAAAATGCTTCAAAAGTTTTGTTCCAGAGAGTTCGCCAGACTTGAATTTTCGAACGAACTAAAAACATGTCTCTTGGTTTTGTGCAAAAAATATCTACAGTGAGCTCGCTAAAAGAAAGCGTGGTTCAGATATGGGAAGTGCAATAATATCTTACAGCATAGTGATTGCGCGAATAAGTGTTGAATGCAAAAGAGAAGAGATAATTATAGGTTTCAATTGTCACTAATTAGCACGGAAGGCACACATTTAACGGGTATCTAATAATGAACAATTAGCTCGTACGAGTCTCTGTTGTAACAACGAGTTCTTATATTTTGAACTAAAAGAACTATATTGAGTTTCGGTAGCTTAAAAGAAAGTGTTTAAAAATATATGTCAATTATATTATGTGTGTAAATATGTTTATTAATGAAATATTGTCAGTGATATATATATTAGAATAATGGATTTATGAATAGTATTATTAATCAAAACTTAAATGTATATCTATAATTTAAAATATTAAATAAATTGGTCAATTTAGATAAGTGTCTTTATTTATATTTTGTGTATTTGTCTCTCCGGCTTGAGAACCGGGAGTTTACATGCTCCACCCTTAGTGAAGGTATCATAGGAAAGTCCTAGTGCAGTAATTTTTGATAAGGAAAATTTTGCCTTATTACACCAATCGACCAATTACTGAAGAATTAATAAACGCATGTGATGTATTTAAAACGATGAATTATCTTAAATATTGGTGATTAGTTTTTAAAAAGACCGGGTTGGTCAGCAAAGACGGGAACTTGCTTGAAATCGGCGGCATCTCCAGTCCGATGAAACCGACAGATATGACGTGAATAATATCAAGTAAAATAAAAAATTATAAGAAAAAATGTTAAAATATTAAAATATCGAATTACTAATTACACTTTTAAAAATATTGAAAATATTAAAATATCGATCTACTATAATCAGATTTTAAAAAATATTCAAAATATTAAAATATCGAAATAATAATCACAATTTTACAAGCATTCAAAATATTAAGATATCGAAATTATAACTCTTATGTTTCAAAAACTAAAAACACGATCCGAAATCCAATTATATTTCCTTTTAGGGCTTTCAAAGGGCAAAATATTTCTTGCTAACTGCTTGCAGGTTGCACTTATAATTTTCGAGATATAAGCATAAAAATCTTTAAAAACGGGAAAATTTCAATTTTCTTCAACTTGACAAGACGATAGCTGGAAAACTATAAAAAATTGTAAAAACAATTTATTGATTTAAAAACTGGATGTCCTATAAGACATTCTTTTACTTACTATTTATATCTATCTTTTATAGTTTAAAAGATACTTCGAGTGTAAATAAGCGAAGTGAAACAAAGTCTCTCTTACAATTTTCTTCTCTTTCTTTTTTTTTTATTTTTTATTTTTTATCTATTTTATATATATATATATATATATATATATATATATATATATATATATATATATATATATATATATATATATATATATATATATATACATATATATATATATATATATATATATATACATATATATATATATATATGTATATATACATATATATATATATGTATATATATATGTATATATATATATATATATACATATATATATATACATATATATATATATGTATATATACATATATATATATATATATATATGTATATATACATATATATATATATGTATATATATATGTATATATATATATATATATAAATATATATATATATATATATATTATATATATATATATATATATATATATATATATTATATATATATATATATATATATATATATATATATATATATATATATATATATATATATATATATATATATATATATATATATATATATATATATATATATATCAATCAAATCCTATATCAAAGACTTAGCACATCTCATGCCAATACCTAATATGGATGTTAAATTGATTTATAAATTTGTACAAACCAATGGAAGAAAAATATTTAATTATAACCGTATAAGTAAAAACATCAATGAATTCAAACGTAATGTATGTGAGTGCCAAAATAGCCCATATCTCAATTCTCATCATAGACATATTATCACAGGAGACCTCAATGTTGTAGATTATCCACAATTAAAGTACATGCTTCAACATGGTACTAAATTCAGAATACAGGAATATAAAAATATTGAAAACGACTTTGAATAAGATCTGAAGAAGTTTACATACAATCTAGCCGTCAAATACAGTCTGCCTATACAAGCATTTAATGAATGGAAATATCACCTGACCAAAAAGTTCAATCTGCACTATAAACAATTACGTAAAAAAACATATTATCCATCCATAAAAACTGCAGTTGAAAAGTGTGAAGATAAATATGCTATAACATACACGGATAAAGTCGTCTCTAATTACTCATTTACCTGCCGTAAATATTACGTCGATACTTTAAATAACAGTTATCATGACACCCAAATGTATACCCAGTTACATCAAACAGGAAAAAGTTTAGAAAATAAAATAAAAGCTTTGTATAAACGAATTGATATTGACCTAAAAACAGTTAATTTTCCTTATCTTGTACTTATACCGAAGCTTCACAAAAATCCTGTCAAGTTCCGTCCTGTTACAGTGGGATGTGGATCCTACTTAACAATAGCCAATGCAAAACTTTTAACACTTCTCAAAAGAGTAATGACACAACTCAAAAAACATGGTCGGACGGTCTGGGTTTCAACAACTACAACAACAATTTTAAAAAATTGGCACAGTAATGATAAATAATAGTTACGATGAAATCAACAGACTACAATTTTATAATAAGGACTTACGTTTTAAAAGTTTTGATTTCCGGGATTTATTCAACAATATAAATCTAGAAAATTTATATGAGATATTGAAGGAGATATATGCAATATATGACTTAAAGGAGGTCATTACTATCGGAAAATATCAAGACTTGTTGAGCATCGTGCTGTTTGAGAATATTTTATTTGATGGAACAAACTATTTTCATCAAGTAAAAGGTATCGCCATGGGAGGGGGCTGTTCCTCCCTGCTTGCCGACCTTTATTTGAATAAATCTGAAGAGGGCACTCACATCTTACATGAATTACCATACTTTCGTTACGTTGACGATGTCCTTTTTGGACAATATACGAATATTGCACCGTTTGATTTTAGTTTTTATCCTAAAGAACTGGAATTGATTGAAAATAAAGGAACGGAAGAAAACTGTGTTGATTTTTTAGATATCACACTAAAGCAAGATAGTAAATATGGCACATATACTGTTTTATTTGACAAAAGAAACAACTTCAATATTAAAATTAACCACATTATTGACTGGAAATCCAACTTAACTAAAAACATATTTAGAAATGTTGTCATCAATCACCTCAAGAGAAATCAACGTATTAATGCTTTCAAGACTGATTGTATCATTCATAACAGAAATATCATGGGAGAAGCAATAAAAAGAAATTATCCCGAAAGCTTCCTGAAATATTATTATAATTCAATTTTCAATACAGAAAAAGAAAAAATGCATACTTTAGAGATATAGCGGATGTTTGCAGTAACACTTTAAGTTCTTAGTGGGACCATTGCGCATGTGTGGACAGCGCACCCTGGTGCACGTTGATAACAGATTTCTGATTTAAGCGTCAGCATGCACTTCATACGGATTACATTCCATCCCTTTCTCTTGCAATGGTCGCTTCTAAAGTCTTGCAATGGTCGCTTCTAGTCTTGAGGTCGTTTCTGGTCTTGTGGTCGCTTCTAGATGATTTGCTTCGCATTTTTTTCGGTGTCTTTGACTTCACACATATCCGGAAGATAGGCCACTGCATGGCATTGGTTCCGGGAGTGTTGCCCGGGCTTAAAAGCACGCTTCTAACCGGGAAAGAGGTGTGGCAATCCACCTCTGCCATTTATGCTATGCAATTGGTCGTTTCCCTCTTTTATTTGAATCTGATATATATATATATATTTTTTTTTTCTTGAAAAAAAAATTGTTCAAAATTAGAATATTGAAATCATTTTTATATACTCACAAATTGAACCATATATATATCCCAGAAAACAAGTATACATTGTTTTGATTTTTATGTATTTTCTTCGGGGATATAAGCATTCAAAATGCTTACATTTTTATAACACCCCGCTTTCAGCCCTATAAACTAACCATTATGTACGCCAAATCAATGGAAAGTCAAAGATTTGTTAATTACATCACCATACTTCTGCTTTACTTATTCTATCTTATTCTAGCAAAATATAAATACAAACCTTTAGAAATGCAATATTTACATGCAGAAACCGATCCAAGTAACAGCATCCACGAACCCGTTGCGCGCTCAGGTGCTCGTTAGCATTGGATTATGAATACCTGTAATGACAGCAAGAAGACGCTATATGTCAAAATTTTCTTGCTGCTATTGTAGGTATAGGCTATTTCATGAAGATACAGTTTATTCCAGGAAGGTATAGTCTTCACCATGAAGGTATAGTCTATTCCATGAAGGTATTGGGTATTTAATGAAAGTATAGTCTATTCCACGAAGGTATAGGCTATGTCATAAAGGTATAGCCTAATCCATGAAGGTATAGTCTAATCCATAGGCTATTCAATGAAGGTATTGTCCATTTCATCAAGATATAGGCTATTCCATGAAGGTATAGGCTATTCAATGAAGATAATGTCTATTCCATCAAGGTATAGACTACTCCATAAAGATATAGGTTATTTCATGGGAGTATAGTCTATTGCATGAAGGCATAGTCTATTCGATGAAGGTATAGACTATCCCATGAAGGTATAGGTTATTTCATAAAGGTATAATCTATTCCATGATGTTATAAGCTATTCCTTGAATGTATGGGTTATTAAATGAAGGTATTGTCTATGCCATCAATGTATAGGCTATTCCATGAAGGTATAGGATATGCCATGAATGTATAGTATATTCCATGAAAGTATAGTTAATTCCACGAAAGTATGGGGTATTCCATGTGAAGAGTGCATGATCACCAGTGTATGGGTGCTTTTATTTTTAACAAGTGATCTCGCATGGTCCCAAATTTAGGAACGCCCTCTATAAGCAGGATTTCGGGAGAATATTAAACTGTTTGTTTATTGTATTTTAAGGATCGATGTTCATCATTAGTATGGTCACCTTTGACTTTACATTATTAGTTTTCTTCCTATTATGTAACCATGTTTCATCTGAAATATGAAGGAATAAAAGGAAAGTATTTTTAAGGCAAAATAGTTCTTATAAATTAAAGCCCGGTTTTTTAAATATTAACTCATTCAAAACTTCGACGAAGATGAATCATATTTATTGTACAAATACCAAACAAATAACGATAGGAACAAACCAGGAAAATACATTACAACGGATGCATTGTGAATGAAATAAACAACGGAAGAGGACATAGAGAAAAATAAAACACATTTTCGCACAAATTAAATAAAGAAATGTTAGTGAAGCCATAATAATTTACGAGAAAATTAAAACAATAAATAAAAAAGAAGCGTGTACGGCTTCTATGTGCTATTGTTTCAATTTTCTTGAGGAAATTTATTACGGAAACTATTTATGCACTTTCATACAGACAGAATTCCAACAATTCATAAAGGGATTTTTTTAAAGGAATAAGCTTTATGTGTTTTTTGTTTTCTATTCATTATTTTCGGCTCTAAATAGTGAAACATATATGCACTAAATAGCGAAAAATATGAAAATGAAAATATTAATTAACAGTTCGGTAAACAATGTTTATTCAAACTGCTGTGAAACTAATATGATAATCTAATCATATTCGGAGAGATAATATTATGCGCTGTGTGTAAAAGTAAAATTTGCATGACAATTACTAAAAATGGTGTTCCAAAACAATATTTTTCCACAATACCCTTATATATCAGCATTGACTTTCTAAGAAAAGCTCCATGAATGAGCATAAACGTTAGATCTATCCAGGGTAATGTGTCTATACCTTATTAAGAGTGATTGCAGCGCCCTCTAGGGGAGAATTAAAAAGCTGGACTTCAAACTCGGCGATAAAGAGTGAGTGTCAGTAAATCTTCTGCCCTATCCGCGCTTTGTTAACTTCCGCAGAACACATTTTTCGCCGAAATTTTGCTTAAACAGTTGCGATATATTTTCTGAAAAATAAAATGCAATGCTTAGATTATATTGAAACTAAATTTCATACTCAATAAAATATAGAACATATTTTTTATTTTAAAACAAAATATTATTGGTGCTGCCATCTGTTGTCGTAATTTAATTCATATCGACAATTTTTATTTTTCAATGAGCAATTTTAAATATTTATATCTTCTAATACAGTATTAAATACATCAGCAGATCGTATATAATAATTCCACAGTCAAGGGAAGGTAATTTCTCATTCTATAAATTTGATAAGGAGATCTGAATGTACATCACTGAGAACTGCAGCCTTGTCTTCAAGTTCCCTTGTCTTCCAGTCCAAGTTCAAGTTCTTTTCGTGATTGTAGCCTTATTATATATGATATATTGTATTGAATACCGTATTAGAAGGAATGGACATTTAAAAATGTTCATTGAAATAAACATAGTCGGTATGAATTATATTACGACGACAGATGGCAGCACCAAAAATATTTTGAATTCAAATAAAAAATATATTCTATATTTTATTGTGTATTAAATTTAGTTTTAATATAATCTAAGCATTGCGTTTTATTTTTCAGAAGATATTTCGCAACTGTTTGAGCAGAATTTCGGCGAAGAACTTGTTCTGCGAAAGTTAACAAAGCGCTGATAGGGCAGTAGATTTAATGACGCTCACCTTAAAGCGAGAATAGACGAAGATAAACCAACTTCAGAAGCGAATAAGAAGGAATCTGCAATAAAACAGCTAAAGAAGGTATTTATTTAGGACAATATGGTTATAGGGGAACTCCGGATTGCTAAAATAAAAAATCTGATGTGGGCAGCATGTGACTTTCCTTCTATAATGCAATGGATTTACTACTTTTACAGTTAAAAATATGCTATTCTTATAGTAGATACTTATATTCTTTCCAAGATATTGAATTTTCTTCAATTGGTCATCATTTTCATTGATTTAGCGTAATTTTTATCCATTTGGCAAGATTTTCGTTAATTGGCAACATTTTAAAATGTTGCCAAGTGGCGATATTCCGATAAATTCGTCGCCAAAGTCTCGTCAAGCGTTATGAACAGGGAAATAAGTTATTCTTACAGCGGATAAATGACTATTGGCGTTCAAATGCAAAAGTGTTACTCAAAGTATCTTTTCACGTGAATGGAACGAGTTAGATCCACGAGAATGATGTCGCCAAATTTATCGCATGATATTACATATGAAAAGTGAGCATGTTTCTTAACAGTTAATATTTTTTTTAATTTATGGGATTTTTTTAATAAATATATTTGAAAAATGGGCAATATCTCCAGAACGGTTGATGCTAGCGTTCTAAAGTTTATGTCAATCGTTTTCTAAGGAAAAATTACATACGAAATGTCTATTTGTGTAACTTTATTAAAGGTTTTGATTTTATGATTTCGTCAAAATTTTACTCGAAAATTTAGGGGGGGGGGGTCTGAACATTCGATTGTGTTTTAAAACAATAGGCTTCCAGTATTCACGGATTTTGATTTTTGTACCAAATTTTATTCGAATCGCTCCATTCGTTCGTGAGATATCGTCTCCACAGACTCACTGACATACACACACGTACACATACTTTCACACACACACACACATACACACACACATACTTTCACACACACACACACATACTTTCACACACACACACACATCACTTCAAATGTTCGATTTGTAATCAGAAATGCTTGAAACGTGCTCTACCGTCGAAAACTCGAATTCGAATTTTCGACCCCGTCACAATACTTTCCTTATACATTA
Source organism: Amaurobius ferox (assembly GCA_951213105.1). Classification (NCBI taxonomy): domain Eukaryota; kingdom Metazoa; phylum Arthropoda; class Arachnida; order Araneae; family Amaurobiidae; genus Amaurobius; species Amaurobius ferox. Next base: position 34,268,139 of record OX578153.1, on the reverse strand, counting down.
TGTATATAAGGAAAGGAATAACTCTTAAATGCACAAGTTTATAATAGCCTATTCAAAATGCCCTCTGTCAGCAGCAATGCATGTTTAAATTCGTAAAAGATTATGACAGCGTACTTTGACAAGCATTGCAAGTGTCACGTGCTACAAGCCCTAATGATTCGACTTTTTGATAGATATTTATTGCTATAATATACGTTATATACGTGTTTAATTTATTTCTGGTATTGGTTCCTGATAATTAGGATTTGATCTGTAACTTTATAAATGTTTTTTATCTATCTCACTTTGCTGCAAAGATCATTACTTTAACTTTTAAAATTATCCGTTAGGGGTGCTGCAATCACTTTCATTCCATCGGGCATGGTCACTATACTATAGACAGACCTAACGTGTACGGTCATGGACTGGTCATTTCACATGGGTATAGTCGGACCTGACCTCTGCCCGAGCACAGTTTTGAGGAAGCGCAATGGATCTCCGATAAAAATTTCTTCACGATGTCGGAGCTGAGATTCACCAGTGTTAGAAGAAGCACAAATGTCAGAACAAGCATAATGAAAAACGTTACAAACTTTTATCTAGTTTATTTTATCGATATATATATATAAAAATAGATTGAAATATATCGATAGCACACAGCTTCACCATTATTACTTTCCTTATATACATAATGTATAAGGAAAGTATTGTGACGGGGTCGAAAATTCAAATTCGAGTTTTCGACGGGAGAGCACGTTTCAAGCATCCCTGATCACGAATCAAACATTTTTGAAGTGATGTGTGTGTGTGTGTGTGTGAAAGTATGTGTGTATGTGTGTGTGTGTGTGTCAGTGAGTCTGTGGAGACGATAACTGACGAACGAATGGACCGATTCGAACGAAATTTGGTACAAAAATCACAATCCGTAAACACTGGAAGCCTATTGTTTTTATACGCAATCGAATGTTCAGAACCCCCCTAAATTTTCGAATAAAATTTTGAAAAAATCGTCCAAAAATCAAAACCACTAATAAAGTTACGCAAATAGACATTTCTTATGTAATTTTTCATTAGAAAACGATTGACATAAATTTTAGAACGCTAACATGAACCGTTCTCTAGATATTGCACATTTTTCAAAAAAATTATTAAAAAGTCATATAAAATGAAAAAAAAAATATTTCCTACTGAGAAACATGTTCACTTTTCATATGTAATACCATGCGATAAATTGGGTGACATCATTCTCGTGTATCTATCTCGTTCCATTCATGAAAAAAGATACTTTGAGTAATACTTTTGCATTTGAACGCCAATAGTCATTTATCTGCTGTAAGAACAACTTATTTCTTCGTCCATAACGCTTGGCGAGATTTTGGCGACGAATTTGGCGGAATGTCGCCAACTTGGCGACTTTTTGAAATTTTGCCAAATTAACGAAAATCTCGCCAAATGGATAAAAATGACGCTAAATTAATGAAAATGATGACTAATTGTCGAAAATTCAATATCTTGGAAAGAATATTAGTATCTACTATAAGAAAAACCTATTTTTTTACTGTAAAAGTAGTAAATTCATTACATTATATAAGGAAAGTCATGTGTTGCCCACATCAGATTTTTTTTTTGGTAATAAACCACTTATCTTTTCTTACAAACTTATTAGGGTACGACAGGACTTTGCTGGGAACATTGTATAATACCACCACTGTTTTGGGAATTATCATATCCAAACACGGAACAGAATCATAAACATAAAACCCACCTATAAAGGCCGTTAACAAAATTCGGAAGGCACTTCCATTGCAGATACCAGTATCCATGGACCGGTTTCGCGCTTAGTATAAGTTCATTAGCATGGAATAACTAATATCTGCAATGGGAGCAAGAAACTTGCTATAAGCCCCATTTTTTTCAAAATTTCTTTAAGAACTGACAAGTTCAGTTCTTCCAAATGGCCTGCATAAAATTTATTTCAGGCCACATGAAGTTAAAAGGACATAACATGAAACCGGTCCATTGATACCAGTACCTGCAACGGGAGTGTCTTCCGAATTTGGGAGACTCCCCCTATAGGCGAATTTTGGGTTTATGAACTTTGTCTTTGCAGCTTCGTGTGGCCTGAGCTAAATTTTAAATGAATTTTATGCCGGGCGCGGGAAAGCGCTGAAATTTTCAGTTCCCACAGAAATTTGCAATAACTGTAACTGTGACGTATAGCACATTTCTTGCTGCCACTGCTGACATAGGCGGTGCCACAGGGGGTGCTAGGGGTGCTTCAACACCTCCATTATAAATTGCGCAAACACGCCTTTTTACTTAAAGACTCCTTATTTCAACAATTGCTCCTTATTTCAAAAAATTTCAGCCTCTCTCTTTCTCTCATAAGTCGTTAGTTTATTTATTATTTTGCGGATTTATAAATCTGAGATCAGATATTTTTAGGGCTGCTGACTAGACCCAGTTCTTAATGACTGAACATGCACAAGGCTTCAATAAAGAAATCTGTCGTGAACTCACACAGAAGGATACAGAGACGTTTGTTTCGTATCGAGTTTGGCAGAATATTATCAATATTCCATTGGCGTCTGTGCTAAACTGTACAAAGTTTTCAAATTTATTTTTATTTAGTATTTTTTACGAATTAGAATTAAGACCATAGCTATATCATGCATAAATCGGTGCACAAAATATAATGAATTAAATTTCCACAAGTAAACTATTTGTTACATTTAAAATATATATACATTTTGCATAGAATTGTGAAATCATTGTGAAATTATGGCGCAGCCTATGATTACAGATGTTTGTTCCATGTTGAAGAGCGCATAATAAACGCGAAACCGGCACATGGATACTGGTACTTTCAATGGGAATGTCTTCCGGACGGAACAATTTATTTAATAACCAAAAAGTAACGGTAAAAATCCTGGAAACCAAAATTCTACAGAGAGCTATATATTCTATTCACTTTAAACTGAAAAGCCTTTCAGAATTCTGCTTCATCCTCCCTTTTAAAAAAAACAGCAGCGCATCTCATCGGAATTCAAAAAGTCCATTCCCTTTCATTAATGCAAATAATTCACTACTCTTATGTTTTTTGTTTAGAAGAAAAAATGGATCCTTTCAACTGTAACCGAGAATAAAGCCAAAACGCCGCTGCATGCTGATGCCACAGACTCTTAGCAAAAGTCGTATTTCATCTGCTTGATTACTTATTTCAAAACATCTCTTGTGAAGAAAACAAATTTGTAATTCTGAAACATGTTAAATATGGTTTCATTTTTAGATGCAGTTGATGTAAACAGATATCAGCTATTCACTGTTATTTTATTTTTGTACTTCAAATAAAGTTAATTTGAATACTTTGCAAAAATTATTACTAAATATTCTGTATCATTCTTACCCTGGTGAGGGGCGACTATTCGATATTGAATGAAATTGTAATTATGGGCATCATTTGTATAAATATAGTCAAGTTCATAATTTTCTAAAAGTATGCACCATCAATATTTTTTCGGTATCATTTATAATAAAATCCGGGAATTTCAGTCCACTCATCGTATACACTTTTTTACAAAAAAAAAAAAAAAAAAAAAAAAAAAAAAACACGAAGCACCATTAGGAAGATGACTGTTTTTATTGAATAAATATGCGTACAGCTCATACACATGTAATGAAAATTACAAAGTTAAGGCCGCAGGATCCATCAATGGTTAGTATTTGCACATTGAATTTTCAAATCAGTAATTGGTGAAACCCCTCTTGGCGGCAATTCATGCTTGTATACGTCTAGGTAAGGAGTGATAAAGTTTCCTAATGTCATCCTGCGATACACTCTGCCAGGAATTTCTCAATTGTTGTTCCAGATCTGCTACATTTCGAGGTGCCCGTATCTGGCGGCCTAGCATGTCCCATACATGCTCGATTGTCGAAAGGTGCAGTGACTTTACTGGTCAAGAAACAGTATCAACAGCACGGATACAGTCCACAGATATGCGAGCCGTATGTGGCGTGGCATTATCTTGTTGAAAAATGGCCCCAGAACGAAGTGCCATGAATGGTAACGCACACGGCCGCAGGATTTCAGCAACATATTGTTGAGCTGTTAAATTTGTACGCAGGAGGACTAGGGGCGACCTGCTGTAGTAAGACATAGCACAGCACACCATCACACCAGGCTGTGTACCTGTGTTAAACAAATGCTTATTGGAACGCTGGCGCTGGTGCTTCCACACACGTACCCAATGGTCATCTGCTGAAAGACTGAAGCGTGATTCATCGCTGAACACTATGAGATACCATTCTGCTGGCAGCCATGATGCTCGGCTACGATACCACTCCAAATGACTCTGTTGATGATGTGGTGTTATGGGTAGTCGCCTTAAAGGACGCCGTGACCGTAACCATACTTCAGCCAAGCGTTGTGAGATGGTGGAAAGTACCACGTGTGGTATGGAAGAGGCTGTAGCACTTTGGATGACTGACAATGATGCCGTTGGGACAGTTCGGGCCTGTCGCACCATCATTCGATCTGGCCTCGCATTCTTGCACCTTGGACTTTCAGAGCCTGTTTCCGAAGTTAACCTTCATTGGCCTTGCAAATTTAATCATTTGCATACTTGGTACAAAGGAATTTGCATGCAAAATTTAGAGATGATCAAATTATTTTTTAGGGCTGCTTTTATTTTTTCTTGCAAAAGAGTGTATCAAATGCATTGTAGGTTTTATGTAATAAAACTGTTATTTATAAGCGAAATCGTTTACGAAATTACTTTCATAGCGCAGCTATAGTAAAATGGACGGAACCAGTTTTTTTACGATTGCTGTAATACATAGTCTATGTAAAGGGAAAGCAATGTGATGGGATCGAATATCGAGAGTTGGGTTTTGTTGGATTTACCTGTTTCAAATATCACTCAATGTGAATCAACAATTTGTGTCAGTGATTTCCGTCTAGTTCTTGTAGACAAGTGATCAAATAACAATTCATACCATAAATTACTTATGCTAGTATTAGCGTAGTTGCTTTGTATTATGAAAAGGAGCTTTTAAGAAAAAAGAGCTGAAGATGAATTTTTATGCTATGCATCTGAGATCATACCTAATAATAGAAGCAAAATATAGATTGTAAAAAAATCTGATGCGTGCAACACTTGACTTTACTTACGTAATGCAATGAATTTACTACTTTTACAGTAAAAAAATTGGTTTTTCTTATAGTAGATACTTATACTCTTTCCAAGATATTGAATTTTCGACAATTAGTCGTCATTTTCATTGATTTAGCGTCATTTAATCCATTTGGCGAGATTTTCGTTAATTTGACAACAATTTAAAAAGTCGCCAAGTTGGCGACATTCCTCAAAACTCTTCGACAAAATCTCACCAAGCTTTACTGACGGAGAAATAAGTTATTCTTATAGCCGATAAATGACTATTGGCGTTTAAATACAAAAGTATTACTCGAAGTATCTTTTCTCATGAATGGAACTAGCTAGATCCACGATAGTGATGTCACCAAATTTATTGCATGGTATTACATATGAAAAGTGAACATGTCTCTCAATAAAAAATATATTTTTTTTTATTTTACATGGCTTTTTGATAATTTTTTTGAATAATGTGCAATATCTCGAGAATGGTTCATGTTAGCGTTCTAAAATTTATTTTAATAGTTTTCTAATGAAAATTTACATAAGAAATGTCTATTTGCGTAACTTTATTAGAGGTTTCGATTTTTTGACGATTTTTTCAAAATTTCACTCGAAAATTTAGGGGGGTTCTGAACATTCGATTACGTTTAATAACAATAGGCTTCCAGTGTTTACGGATTGTGATTTTTGTACTAAATTTCGTTCGAATCGGTCCATTCGTTCATAAGTTATCGTCTCCACAGTCTCACTGACACACACACACACATACACACACACATACTTTCGCACACACACACACAGACATCATTTCAAAAATGTTTGATTCGTGATCAGGGATGCTTGAAACGTGTTCTCCCGTCGAAAACTCGAATTCGAATTTTCGACCCCGTCGTAATACTTTCCTTATACATTATGTATATAAGGAAAGTAATATATATACAAATTGAAACGGGTTTCATATGAATTTCAGGACTGCATTTATATTTTTACTTTCCTTATATGCATAATGTATAAGGAAAGTATTGTGACGTGGTTGAACATTCGAATTCGAGTTTTCGACGGGAAAGCACGTTTCAAGCTTCCCTGATCACGAATCGAATATTTTTGAGGTGATGTCTGTGTGTGTGTCAGTGAGACTGTGGAGACTATATCTCACGAACGAACTGAGAGATTCCAATGACATTTGGTACAAAAATCACAATCCATGAATACTGGAAGCCTGTTGGTTTTAAACGCAATCGAATATTCAGAACCTCCCTAAATTTTTGAGTGAAGTTTTGAAAAAATCATCAAAAAATCAAAACCTTTAATAACGTTACGCAAATAGACATTTCTTATGTAATTTTTCCTTAGAAAACGATTGACATAAACTTTAGAATGCTAGCATGAACCGTTCTCGAGATATTGCATGTTTTTCAAATAAATTTATCAAAAAATCCCATAAATTAAAAAATATGTGTATTAACTTTTGAGAAACATGTTCAGTTTTCCTATGTAATATCATGCGATAAATTTGGTGACATCATTCTCGTGAATCTAGCTCGTTCCATTCATGAGAAAAGATACTTTGAATAATACTTTTGTATTTGAACTTCAATAGTCTAAATCCTAAATAATCTAATCTGCCATAAGAATAACTTATTTCTCCGTCCATAACGCTTGGCGAGATTTCGGCGAATAATTTGGCGGACTGTTGCCAACTTGGTGACTTTTTTAAATGTTGCCAAATTAACGAAAATGTTGCCAAATTAACTCTAAATGGATAAAAATGACGCTAAATCAATGAAAATGACTACTAGTTGACGAAAATTCAATATCTTGGAAAGAATATAAGTATCTACCATAAGAACAACCTATTTCTTTTGTTGTAAAAGTAGTAAATTAATTGCATTACATAAGGAAAGTCATGTGCTGCCCACATCAGATTTTTTTCTTGTACTAAGAATGGATTTTTATAATCTTTTTGTATGTTTTCACAAGAGTTTTGTCTCTCATTTCAACTAATAATCATTTGTGAATGTGTTGCCATATCTTAAAACTAAACAAATTTTACATTAATTAAGGGGGTCTCTGGAGTCTTAAAAGTTCCATAAACAGAATCCCATGCTTCCCATTGTATTTTGTACTTCTTCTCCTATGCATCAATAATACATCAAAACATGGAGTTAGGAAGAAGGAGATAAAACTCTTATGGATGAAACGCTTGATAATGGCCATAATACGAGTACTTAGAGAATTATATCTAAGTGTTGCTAGTGTTAGTAAAGTAACTGTCATTGTTAGTTTAATCAACAGAAAGGCGTAGAATTTCGAATATGTATTTTTGATTAACTAGTCCTTTATCATAGTTGTAGGATAGAGTACAGAATATAGAGAAATAAAATTAAATTGAAAGACAAAATAATTTTTAATACGTAGGAATATTCTTTATTGTTTCACTTCTACTTTGCATTGCACTAATAATTTATTTTCATAAAATGGACAGTTTAAATAAATATTTTAGATCTTTCGCCATAGAAATGCATAATACAATGCAGGACTGATTATCTTAACCCAACAACACCTGACTTATTGTCTCAAATGATATTGGCGTTTTCTTATTATGAAGTTTTAACTCCTTACTTTTACATCCATGGCTCAGAATTTTACGGCTAATAAGTGAATACCTGGAGCATATATGATAATTATTTTTAAAAATCTGTGTGGGCAGCGCATGACTTTCCTTATATAATGCAATGAATTTACTACTTTTACAGTAAAAAAAATAGATTGTTTTTAGAGTAGATATTTACATTCTTTCCAAGATATTGAATTTTCGTCAATGAGTCGTCACTTTCATTGATTTAGAGTCATTTTTATCCATTTGGCAAGTTTTCCATTAATTTAGAAGCATTTTAAAAATTTGCCAAGTTGGCGACATTCCAACAAATTCGTCGCAAAAGTCTCGCTAAGCGTTATGGACGGAGAAATAAGTTATTCTTACAGCAGATAAATGACTATTGGCTTTCAAATACAAAAGTATTACTCAAAGTATCTTTTTTCATGAATGAAACGAGCTAGATCCACGAGAATGATGTCACCAAATTTATCGCATGATATTACATATGAAAAGTGAACATGTTTTTCAATAGGAAATATTTTTTTTTATTTCATATGATTTTTTGATAATTTTATTTTAAAAATGTGCAATATCTCGAGAACGGTTCATGTTAGCGTTCTAAAATTTATGTCAATCGTTTTCTAATGAAGAATTACATACGAAATGTCTATTTGCGTAACTTTATTAAAGGTTTTGATTTCTTCACGAGTTTTTCAAAATTTCACTCGAAAATTTAGGGAGGTTCTGAACATTCGATTGTGGTATAAAAACCATAGGCTTCCAGTGTTTATGGATTGTAATTTTTGTACCAAATTTCGTTCGAATCGATCCATTCTTTCGTCAGTTATCGTTTCCACAGGCTCTCTGACACACACACACACAGCCATCTCTTCAAAAATGTTAGATTCGTGATCAGGGACGCTTGAAACGTGCTCTCCCGTCGAAAACTCGAATTCGAATTTTCGACCACGTCGCAATACTTTCCTTATACATTATTGTATATAAGGAAAGTAAAAATGGAATAATGTTCATGAATTTATTAGAATTTTAATTTGGCATATGTTGCTTGCGCGCATGATTGCAACAAAACTATTGCCTCCAGAAGCAAAAATGTTGCAATTTTATTTCTGAAGTATAAAATTTTAAATAAAATTTTTATAAAATATAAAATTTTAATAAAAAATTTTAGGTATTATCGATGTACAAAAGAAGAGGTACAAAATAAAAAAATCTGATGTGGGCAACACATGACTTTCCTTATATAATGTAATGAATTTACTACTTTTACAGTAAAAAAAATAGGTTTTTCTTATAGTAGATACTAATATTCTTTCCAAGATATTGAATTTTCGATAATTGGTCGTCATTTTCTTTGATTTAGCGTCATTTTTATCCATTTGGCGAAATTTTCGTTAATTTGGCAATATTTCAAAAAGACGAATGGAACGAGCTAGATCCATGAGAATGACGCCACCTAATTTATCGCATGGCATTACATATGAAAAGTGAACATGTTTCTCAATAGGAAATATTTTTTTTTTTTATTTCATATAACATTTTGCTAATTTCTTTGAAAAATGGGCAGTATCTCGAGAACGGTTGATGGTAGCGTTCTAAAATTTATGTTAATCGTTTTCTAATGAAAAATTACATACGAAATGTCTATTTGCGTAACTTTATAAGTGGTTTTGATTTTTTGACGATTTTTTCAACATTTCATTCGAAAATTTAGGGGGGTTCTGAACATTCGATTGCGTATAAAAACAATAGGCTTCCAGTGTTTACGGATTGTGATTTTTGTACCAAATTTGGTTCGAATCGATCCATTGGTGTGTCAGTTTTCGTCTTCACAGTCTCACTGACACACACACACACACACACACATATACTTTCACACACACACACACACACACACACACACACACACACACACAGACGTCACTTCAAAAATGTTTGATTCGTGATCAGGGAGGCTTGAAACGTGCTCTCCCGTCGAAAACTCGAATTCGAATTTTCGACCCCGTCACAATACTTTTCGTTATACATTATGTATATAAGGAAAGTAATATGAGGTATGGGAATTCACTCTGTTTATGACACTTTTATGACCTCCCGAGGCCCCTTAAAAGCGTAATTGCTGTAGTGTAATTACATATGAATTGTGTGATAACATACAGTGGCAGCGTGATGACATTTAAAAACAAAAACGAACATCCATTGATTTCCCTTTATCGCGCATTGTCATTACAATTCATTTCCACTCACGCTTCGAGCGGGCAAAACGGCTAGTAGTCACTATATGTGATATCTTCACACACAATAAAAGTTTCAAATATCAAAAGCCTTTTCATAAAATTGATACACGCTTCCAAATTCTGTTAACATGGCAATTGCGGTAAAGAAAACAATATTTAATCTTTGATTACTGTGTTGCTTTAGTTTTAGCGTTTTCATACATTGCAAGCTAAAAATCGATTGATTATAGCATCGTTTTAAAACAGTCTGATTTTGAAGAACAGCCAACGAATGATTTCATTATTTGCAAGGTTACTCGGTTATCATAGTTATCACATTGAAATCAAAAACTATAAATTCAATAAATAAATTTTTAAACTGCAATAAAACATTGTCTATTGTAACTTTTCTTGCAATAGACGGTTAAGATATGTAATTCTTAAGTTGAACTACAATAAAAAATTGCATATTGTAACTTATCTTGCAGCAAACCATTCTTAAAATATGGAACTTATCTTAAGTAACATATTTTGCGAATGGTTGATTGTGTACCAATAGAATTAATTTTGAAAATTAAAAAATTCGTGTGTCTAGCAGTTCTCCTAACTAAAAGAATATTATAACAACAATACCACTACTTTTAAATTTTTCGACAGACTTTGACGGTGAGGCGCGACTATCTGCATTGCACTTAGACAGCTAACGTGACTCTTTTGTAGATATGAAAATGTTGTTCTGCTGTCAGATTCACAGTCCGCTATCCAGTCCATCGGTTCTATTGAGACCCCGCTATCTAGTGACGTTTTACAATGTAAAGAGTTGCTAAAATCCGTAAGGCTTCAGCATAAACGTGTTGTTCTTGCAGTGGATCACTGGCCATTGCGATTTTTTATGGCAATGAGTAGACATATTTTATTGCCAGAAAGGGTGCTGTGCTAATACGAGAAAATTTATGACTTCGGCGTACCAACATGAATTGAAAAACAAAGCATGGGAAAAGGTGTCTCCCGGATGTTCCTGATAAATCAAGGCGGGAGGCAGTGGCTGTTTTCCGCCTATTAACTGAGCATGACTACCTTGCTGCACATCTGTGCCTTTTTGCACGTTGGAATTTTTAAGGAGGTTGCCTGCCCGCTGTGTAATGCTAATAAACCCATGGACAAACATCACTCGTGTTTTGCTGTAGAGTCCCCTATGGCGTTACTGAAGAGGTGCAAAATAAAATATGAGGTATGGGAATTCACTCTGTTTATGACACTTTTATGACTCCCGAGAACCCTTAAAAGCGTAATTGCTGTAGTGTAATTACATATGAATCGTATGATAACATACAGTGGTAACGTGATAACATTTAAAAACAAAAAAGAACATCCATTGTTTTGAAAATAAATTCAGAGATTGGGAGGCGAAAGGACTATTGGGGCGAGATTTTGAACTTTTGTCATTGTTTGTTCTATTGTCTACTCTTGTTCTTGTTTTCTTGTGTTTTGTTCATATTATGAACCACACATGCAGCTTCTTTCTTTTTTAAAGTAACTGTTTTTGAGATATCCCTCTTAAATGTTAGGGACTTTTTTTCAGACACCTTGTATGTGGCGCTTGTGAGACTGAAATCTGAGACCAGAGATATATCACAAATAAGAGCATTAACGCGACAGTAGGAATCGAGTGCAAAAGAACGGGCCAGACAAGACGGCCCCAATACTGACAATACATCAGACAGTATTTACTCCTTATAAATATGCTAATTAAGATTGAAGCCAAGAGGCAATGGAGATAAATAGATGGGTTGAACTCACGCTGCGGGCTAATCCGAGGAGTCAACGTTAACAAGGGGGAAGACGAACCACAAAGAGGACCATAATTGATAATGATAATTTTTTTGTGAATAATAACACAAGTCTGCAAAATAATTAAATAAAGAACAAATTTTAAATAAGTATTTAATGAATAGGCTATTTGTAAATTAAGTTGCAGATACGGTAAGTAGTAATATCTCTCACTGAAGAAAACATTGGTATGTTATTGCATTTAAAAAGCAGCGTACTTAAAAAAGACAATTATAATCGTACTTGACAAATAAACTTAATTAGCAACGTGCTTAGCAAATAAACTTAATTATTAGCGTACTTAACAAACAAACATAATTATCAGCGTACTTGACAAATAAAGACAAACTTAATTATATCCAAATTCACTATAAAAATAAAATTGTCACCACAGCGCTAAACTCTGATGATGGAATATCAGTTATTTTGAGTCGCTTTGCTACATTACCAATAAACTCGCCTTTTAGATAAAAATAATTGGAATGTATCCAACCCAAATATATTTGCATTAAACTATTTATAAATATATTTTATGTTTCTCCGAATTGATATGACTCTCACATTTGCTTTAGAGTCACGATATCACGGAATACACAGACGAAGAGGAGAAATACAACTTATACATTTTGTGACATCAGCATCCAAAGGCTTTTGACTGTTGTTGCATACGAAAGGTCCCGCATTTTTTTTTCGGAAATACAAAGCTGAATAGAAAATTTGTGATGCAGAAAAGAAATGGGCTTTTTCGACTGCACAAAAAATGCGCCAGTGTTTTTACGAGACAGCAGAGACGCAATCGAATTTTGCCAAATGCAGATGCAATGGAATCAGTTTCTGAAAGATGCTGGTAAATTTGAATACGTAGAATACGGATTTTAAGCATTGAAAATATTTTATAAGTGCAGTAGTTTTCACCCGTTGTTTCTTAAAATTCCTTTAAGATGTGCGTTCAAAGCATTGTGTAATGACAGGCGTTTCTTTAAAGTAAATATTCTAATATATGAAACATGTTAAATAAAATAAAATTGGCATCACGTCTGATGTCAACTAGAAGAAACAACAAGCACACAACTGTAATAAAAGGTCTTTATTTCATTTCTTTATTTCATTCTCATTTTGTACGTCTTAAAGAAGTGAAATAAAGACCTTCTATTATAGTTGTGTGCTTGTTGTTTCTGCTGAAACATGTTAGTTAAAATATTATCGAATTTGACGTGCAATATATGTGTCATACAGCTGACTAATTAAGGGACGAATTGCACACCCCAAACTGCTGAAAGTGGAAACTTGAAACGTTTCATACACGTGTAATTTGTCCTATAAAGAATGAGAAAAATAAAAGTCTTCGACATTTGTTCGAAAAAATTATATTTTTTTCTAAACGCTGGGGCACATGAGCAAAATACAAAGGTACAAAAATACTAACATAAAAAACAAGAACTAGAACAAGAGTAGATAGAAGAACAAACAATGACAAGAGGTCAAAATATCGCCGCAATAGTCGCCTTCCAATGTCTGGAAGCCTCAGTAGCACCATAGGGGACTCTACAGCAAGACGCGAGTGATGTTTGTCCATGGTTTTATTAGCATCACACAGCGGGCAGGCAACCTCAGTAAAAAAAATCTGATGTGGGCAACACATGACTTTCCTTATATAATGTAATGAATTTACCACTTTTACAGTAAAATAAATAGGTTTTTCTTATAGTAGATACCAATATTCTCTCCAAGATATTGAATTTTCGCCAATTAGTCGTCATTTCATTGATTTAGCGTCATTTTTATCCATTTGGCGAGATTATCGTTAATTTAGCAACATTTCAAAAAGTCGCCAAGTTGGCGACATTCCGCCAAATTCGTCGCCAAAATCTCGCCAAGTATAATGGACAAAGAAATAAGTTATTCTTACAGCGGATAAATGACTATTGGCGTTCAAATACAGAAGTATTACAAAAAGTATCTTTTTTCATGAATGGAACGAGCTAGATCCACGAGAATGATGTCATCCAATTTATCGCATGGTATTACTGAAAAGTGAACATGTCTCTCAAGAGGAAATATTTTTTTTTTATTTTTTATGACTTTCTGATAATTTTTTTGAAAAATGTGCAATATCTCGAGAACGGTTCATGTTAGCGTTCTAAAATTTATGTCAATCGTTTTCTAATGAAAAATTACATAAGAAATGTCCATTTGCGTAACTTTATTAGTGGTTTTGATTTTTTGACTATTTTTTCAAAATTTCATTCGAAATTTTAGGGGTGTTCTTAACATTCGGTTGCGTATAAAACAATAGGCTTCCAGTGTTTACGGATTGTGATTTTTGCACCAAATTTGGTTTGAATCGGTCCATTCGTTCGTCAGTTATCGTCTCCACAGACTCACCGACACACACCCACACACCCACAGACATCACTTCAAAAATGTTTGATTCGTGATCAGGGATGCTTGAAGCGTGCTCTCTCATCGAAAACTCGAATTCGAATTTTCGACCCCGTCACAATACTTTCCTTATACATTATGTATATAAGGAAAGTAATACCAATGTGCAAAAAGGCACAAATGTGCAGCAAGGTAGTCACGCTCACTTAACAGCTGAACAACAGCCACTGCTTCCCGTCTTTGTTTATCCGGTACATCCAGGAGACACCCTCTCTACTATACTTTGCTTTTCAATTCATGTTGGTACATCGATTTCATAAATTTTCTCGTATTAGCACAGCACCCATTTTTGGCAATAAACTATGTCTACTTATTGCCATACAAATCGCAAAGGCCAGGGATCCACTGCAAGAGCAACACGTTTATGCTGAAGTCTTACCGATTTTAGCAGTTCTTTACATTGTAGAACCTCAGTAGATAGTCAGCAGCTACTTAGTATGATTGACTTCTATTATTATCTCCAGTGATTTAGAACACTGCATCACATGAAATTATTTATGCTTTTACTGCAATAGCGGCTATTTTCGCAGCTGTTAAGTAGCTGAAATAGCAAAGATGAAATCAATTCTCGGATGCTCCTGCTTACTACAGAGAAAATATAATTTAAAGTCCATTTAAGGGTATATGGGTGACAATACTTCATATTATCCATCCAACTACCAGTTTTTACGCAATACATATCAAATTTTTAAAGGCAACCACTCACTAGTAGACAAATTTAAGGTGTACTTATCTCGAGCATGACCCACTTCATTATTACTTTCCTTATATACATAATGTATAAGGAAAATATTGTGACGGGGTCGAAAATCCGAATTCGAGTTTTCGACGGGATAGCACGTTTCAGGCATATCTGATCACGAATCAAACATTTTTGAAGTGATGTCTGTGTGTGTGTGTGTGTGAAAGTATGTGTGTGCGCGCGTGTGTGTGTGTGTCAGTGAGTCTGTGGAGACGATAACTGACGGATGAATGGACCGATTCGAACGAAATTTGGTACAAAAATCACAATCCGTAAACACTGGAAGTCTATTGTTTTTATACGCAATCGAATGTTCAGAACCCCCTAAACTTTCGAGTGAAATTTTGAAAAAATCGTCAAAAAATCAAAACCGCTAATAAAGTTACGCAAATAGACATTTATGTAATTTTTCATTAGAAAACGATTGACATACATTTCAGAACGCTAACACGAACCGGTCTTGAGATATTGCACATTTTTGAAAAAAATTATCAGAAAGTCATATAAAATAAAAAAAAATATTTTCTATTGAGAACCATGTTCACTTTTCATATGTAATTCCATGCAATAAATCGGGTGACATCATTCTCGTGGATCTAGCTCGTTCCATTCTTGAGAAAAGATACTTTGAATAATACTTTTGTATTTGAACGCCAATAGTCATTTATCTGGTATAAGAATTTCTTATTTCTCCGTCCATAATGCTTGGCGAGATTTTGGCGTCAAATTTAACGGAATGTCGCCAACTTGGCAACTTTTTAAATGTTGCCAAATTAACGACGCTAAATCAGTGAAAATGATGACTAATTGAAGAAAATTCAATATGTTGAAAATAATATAAGTATCTAGTATAAGAATAACATTTTTTTTAAATGTAAAAGTAGTAAATTCATTGCATTATATAAAGAAAGTCATGTGTTGCCCACATCAGATTTTTTCTCTAACAAAACATTACATAACTGCTATCTTGTACAAAAGGGGCAAAGCTTTAATCGGGTGTCAATCTGAAATCATGCTTAGGTAAGAGCATAATTATTTGTCTGGAACTTCAAACCAGAATTCTACACACTGAGCAGTAGAACATCGATATAAACGTAAAAAAGATACTTTGAGTAATACTTTTTTATTTGATCGCCAATAGTCATTCATCTGGTATAAGAATAACTTATTTCTCCGTCCATAACTCTTGGCGCAATTTTGGCGACGAATTTGGTGGAATGTCGCCAACTTGGCAACTTTTTAAATGTTGCCAAATTAACGAAAATCTCGCCAAATGGATAAAAATGACGCTAAACCAATGAAAATGACGACTAATTGTCGAAAATTCAATATTTTGGAAAGAATATAAGTATCTACTGTAAGAGAAACCTATTTTTTTTACTGTAAAAGTAGTAAATTCATCACATTCTATAAGGAAAGTCATGTGTTGCCCACATCAGATTTTTTTACATATTTTATGGAACAATTTGAATATTACCTAAAATTTTCGAAGTAATTTGTGAATTTTAAATCCGCTTAAAAAGTGTTTGAAAAATTAGGTCCCATAGGGCTCAATGTATTTCATTTTTTCAACCCGGATTCAATTCAAAACTAATTGGATGATATTATTCATTTATATTCCCATAGGTCCTACAGAATGTCTGAACAATATACTAAAATTTCATTTTGATTAAGTCGTTTTTACAGCAGTTATCCTGCTAACGGACAGACAGACAGACAAACAGACAGATAGACAGAATGAACAAAGTCATAAACACTTTTCAACTTTGTTGTAAAGTGTTAAAAATGAAGTAAACTTTTCATAACAAATAAAACAAACTGCATTAAATAAAATATAATATAATCAGAATATAAAATATGCAAGTACTTTAACTAATTGATTTCTATATAATATTTGAGATACGATTTAAAGATTTATAAAAATATAACATAAAATGTAAAATTAAAATAAAATTTTAATTACAAATGAAGAGTTCTGAATTAATATATAGAATATATAGGGGTTGGACAAAATAATATGAACACCTGAGTAATAAAAATACTCGAGGGAAACCTGCCGTATACTCACGCCCTCTAGTGTTGAAGCGTGCGAGAATGTACACACATCAATCTGTGAGTAGCAGTGATAGGAGTCGGATTCAAAATATATTGCTGTGTTAAAATTTCGTTATGGATGACCTTTCATATTTCAAAAGAGGAATGATTGTTGGGGCCCGTCTTGCCGGAGCCTCAGTAACGAAAACGACCACCCTTAATGGTGTCGGGAGAAGTACGGTGTTGAGAATGAAATGACAGCCTATATCAAACAGGGAAAGATATCATCTATCAAGTACAACAGTGGCCGAAGATCAAAGCTGACTGATAGAAACAGACGGGCTTTGAAGCGGATTGTGTCCAGAAAGTACAAGACAACAGCATCCCAGATAACAGCTGAGATGAACACACATCTACAGGAAGTTGTATTATCAAAAACTATCCGGCGTGAACTGCATGCAGCAAACATTCACTGTAGAGCGGCGATTTTAAAACCATTGGTTACACCATGCAATGCCTTGAAACGACGAAAATGGTGTCGCGAGCATAAAAATTGCACACAACAACAATAGGAGAATGCCATCTGACCAGACGAATCGTCGTTCACATTATTCCAGACCAACGGACGTTCTTACGTTTGGAGAACGCCAGCAGAACCTATCATGTTGACTATCTCCTTCCTACTGTTCAGCATGGAGGGGGATCAGTGATGCTGTGAGGCGGGATGTCGCTGTGTGATCTCGGCCCACTTGTTATCCGGCATGCGCGAGTTACAGCATGGGATTATGCCAGTATTCTGGCCTACCATCTTCATCCAATGGTGCAAACTTTCTTCCCTGATAAACGCTCTGTGTACCAAGACTATAATGTTCCCATTTATACTGTTGGAATTGTCCGAGACTGGTTTAATGAACACGATGATGAAGTATAACACTTCATGTGGCCCCCTTAGTTCCCTGATCTTAATTGAACCATTGTGGGGTATTTTGGAGGGCAAGCTGCGCAGTCGGTTTCCAACTCCAAGGATACTTTCTGAATTAGTGACCTTTTTGCAGAAGGAGTGGCTACGTATCCGTGTGACTCTTGTATACGCATGGCTTGTATTTGTCCATCCCACGTCGGATTCAAACTGCAAAAGAAGGGCCATCAGCCTATTAATAAAAATATTGTGTCTTTTCACAGGTGTTTATATATTTTGTAAAACCCCTGTATGTATCAAAGAATAAAATATAAAATGCTTTAAAACTATTTATTTCTACATAATATTTGAGATACGTTTCAATTTATAATAAAATGTCCTTTTACAGCAAAATATCCTGTATAACAGCTGTGATAAAACGACAAGATACTACAGTAATATACTATATATATTTCGTATGGTAAATTTACCACATCTATATTAAAAAGTTGAAAAAATATTGCAGTACCATGAAAATTCCATTCATATTTAATACATATATTCAGCTATTCCAAATAGCACCTTAAAATTTTAATCAGATGGAGATTTTTCAAGTGAGCTTCAAAAGCAGATTTGCCTACTTAAATATAACAGTATATTGAGGTAAAGCCTAAACCAGACCTAATGATCGATGCAAAGGAAAAAAAATATATGCACTAAAGATAAGGTAATGCAACATTTGATAAAGATGTAAAACAGATGTTTGTTTACATCACAAGACCATTAATGAAGTGCATAAAATGGTGAAAAAATGCATTATGGCTCTGCGTGGTGCTTAATGACACATATTCATGTATGCATTTACGCACATATGTATAAATATGTTGTATATACTAATAGACATAGAAAATGTAGCCATTTCTTGCATTTCCTATTATGACACACACACATATATATATATATATATATACAATATATATATATATATATATATATATACAATATATATATATATATATATATATATATATATATATATATATATATATGCACTCACGGACAATGAAAATTGCGCATCAAGAAGGAAGCATAAGATGGACCTGAAATTTTATTGATGGAAGGAAACAGATGAATGATATACATGATCACAAAAACAGCGCAGCAGAACACGTACAGAGGTGATGCAAAGTCCGGTCATCCTCAATACCACGTCGCACCGCCTCGTGCTGCGATACAACCAGCAATACGGTCAGGCATGGTGTTAAACAGACGTCTGATGTTGCCCTGCGGCAGACAGGTCCACACCTGTTGAACGTTACGCTCCAAATTCCGAAGATTGCTGCAACGAGGCAGCTAGCGTTTCAACTGATCCCACACATGCTCGATAGGGGACAGGTTTGGGGAGAGAACAGGCAATGAAAGTGTCTGGACATGACTCAGGCAGGCCTGGACGACCCGAGTCGTGTGTGGCCGGGCATTATCCTGCTGGTATGGCACACCTGAAATCCCAGCAACGAATAGGAGCACATGGGGCAGTAGAATCTGATCTGCGTATCGCTGGTCCATCAATGTTTCAGGTACCACTACTAGAGCGGATCGATTGTCGTAGGCTATGGCTCCCCAGACCATGATACCAGCAGTGGGACTTGTGTGGCGCTCGATAACAAGGTTGGGATTATAGCGTTGTGCATGGGACTTCCACACATGGGCACACTGATCATCGGTCCCCTAAACGAAGCGGTACTCATCGCTAAACCCCACAGATTTGCTTTCTTCAGGCGTCCAGATATGGTTCTTGGGCAAACAGGAGCTGCTACGTGTGCCTGTAACGCGGATCGGGACGCCGTGGGCTTTATATGTGCCTGCCACACGATCATTCGATCCTCTCTACTCGTGGTATGCCTGGTCCACCCAGAGCCGGTCCTCCGTGTCTTGGTGGCGTCCCGTGACCAGTGCTCACAACACCGTCGGCCGGTATAGTCCGAGCGATCCAGGTGACGGGCTATCCGGCACGCTGATCACCCTGCGGTTTGCAGCCCGATGGTCAGGTCTCTCTCGAAGTCAGCCAGTTGCGTATATCAACGTTTCTCGGTTCTACTGACCATTCTTTTCACTTCGTACTCGTGCTTGCGCTTTGCTTCTCGCACTGAAGCATGCCGAAGTTTCTCGCATTGATGGGGCGCCGACTACACCCCGGTTTATAAGGCCGCTGGCTCATGCTTGCAAAGCCACTCACTGCTGAACGGTCATGCGTAATCACAACAGACTGGGATCATTTGCATATCAGCCCGCCCTCTAGCCATTTACATCATTTCGCGGTTGTACCATCTTTACGTCTTGGTGTGCAACTTTCATTGTTCGTGAGTATATATATATATAATTGAAGAATTTTTATTTTACTTGTATTATGTATACCTGAGATTGATCATTAATAGAAAATGTTCTGTATAACAAAAGTGAAAGGAAGAGGGACTGAAATATAAACGTGACATCAAAAATATTCTACGACAAGCCGTTGAATATTTAAAAAAAGCATAATAAGTAAACATTATGAATAAAACAGCTACTAAATTGGTATAAAATACCCCTTTTTTCCTGTTCCATATATAAGTTAAGGTATGGTATAAGAATTACATGTGGTAAAGATGGGTGAAATTTCTTTTTAACTACACATTAAGATGAAAGTATTTTTATATAAATCATATATGTAATGCAGGTACTTAAGGGACTGATCCCCTTGTTTTCTGCATAAACATACATGGTGTAAATGCAAGAGATGTGTGCAAGATGAAAAGTTGCAAAACAGAAACATTGTTTTGCACAATGTGGCTAGGTTTTTATTAGTACCCCCCCCCCGATTTTTTTAAAAATTGAATAAATTGAATAAAGTGAAAAGTGTTTCCGAAACCATGTACGTTATCAAGGGCCATACATGTTTCTTTAATGCGGATTCTACGTCACTGTATGCATTACTGTAAATTGTATTACAGAAATAATGCACGTGGCCCGAAGTAGAAGAAAATATAAGTTGGATCAGATATATAAGAAATCAAATATAATCAATTATACCAGCGTATGGCTAAGTATTAATAGGATAATACAATGTAATGAAACGGTACAAGAATATATAATAATATAAATGTATTTACCCCTTGTGCTGCATAACAGTGCAAATTACGCCACACACACACACAGACACACGCAAACACACACACACACACACACACACACACATATATATATATATATATATATATATATATATATTATGATTGTGATACAAGACAAACTAAACAATACTGTTACGACTTACCCCTTGGAGTCGGGGGGAGGGGGTGTGCTCTCAGGATACACAAAGGAGTTTACATTTCTATATGACTTACGATTTTATTTAAAAGCATTAATGAGCATAAACAGAAAGAATATATAGCGAATACCTCGATAACTATCAAGATTACTGAACAACCGCCAGGTGCAATAAAGCAACAATTAAATGTTTAGATAAGTCACAAAATAACAGCTATATTATTCTCAGTATACTGACTTATCCTACAATTCAATTTAGTGCATATCACGTCAACTCTACTTTAACTAAGTGATGATTTTCATATATACTCTCCATAGAAATTTCCAGAAAATGTTTGCATCTCAAAAACTAGTAAGTATTTTCAAAAAGTTCTAATTGATTCAGAAACTCGCCCAAAGCTGCCAAGTTTACGATATATCGCCAAATCTGGCAAGCATGCTTCTAAGCGTCGCCAAGCTCTAGCAAACTTAATTTCACGCGATGCCAATGGTTGCATGTAGAAATTGGTTTTTCCTTGTATATACATAAATTACAGTGAAGCATTTTATATATTCGTAACATTATTATTGCTTGAAAAAGTCGATAATTCCCTCATACTTCAAATTTTTAATATATTATGATAACTATTTAAATACAAAAACTAAACTAAAGTTGAAAATAAACCTACTGCAATGGAATTATATAAATCCTAAGGAAAATAAAGTACAATATATCAGCAGCGTGACCTTTTTCGAATGAAACGTCGTGTTCGGTCATTACATCATGAGCACGTATCTGTACGTAATTATCGGTGTTCTACTAAACTCATTTGACCTGGTCATTTATTGTGGCCTATAAGAAATTCTTCTATTAATGATCAGCAGAAAAAACTATACAAGACGATTATTGTACAGCAGTACAATTGACATATCGATAAAACGTCTTGCTATCGATATTAAGTTTGTCGGTTTTACTTGTTTTGGTCAGTTTTGTAAAAGGATATTTTCACTTTCCCTACATATAAAGTATAATTTTATAGGTAAAATATTGTGAACGGAAAGTTTGATTTCGAGTTTTCAACGGATCTACGCTTTCGAGCAGAACTGAAGACAAATTAAATGTCCATCTGGTGATTGATATGCGTGTATATGTGTCAACATCCATATGTGTGAGTATATCGTATTGCAAGAACTAATGAATATTTTAAGAACAAATGCTTCTATTTTATCAAAGTGCAATTATCACAATCTATAAATACCGGAATCCTGTTGATTTTAAATGGAATGTATCATTTGGTATCTAATACGATTATATAACGATTATATAACTGAATCTAACACGATTATAAAATAAACTATCACAATATTTTGATTTTTCTGTTTCACTGTCGGATCCTGCTTGCACGTTTATATTAGCTATATTATATCGTTCGCTATATATTGGAACTATTCGCTAAGTATCGTTCTTTATTAGTATGTATCAACTTATTATTTCTGTACGCTTATTAGTGATTTTAAATAAAAGCGTTTGTTTTCCAGAGAAGTGGACTATATTTTGTATCCTGAGGGTACACCCACGATTAAAGAGGATACAGAGTAACAATATTTTATACTAGAAACTGTACCCGATGTTGTTCGGGATTTATAATAGGAATTTATTAAATTCATTAAATTTTTTGAAAGACTTAGTCGCTTGCTGCAAACGCATTTACTTGAAAACTCTAAGATTCATGACAATAATGTATTTTTGGGTGATGGAAAATTATTTTTTATAGGTTTAAATACATACTTCAAATTAAACTTAGTTGATATATCGGCGACTTTGCAACTCGAAGATAAATAGAAACAGTACATTACGTCGATAACAATTATGAAGTTGTTCGTTAGAAATTATTTTATGTTTCCTGGATTTATGTAACGTCTTTATACATACTGTCTGACTTACCCGAAGGTTTAAGCTAATTCTTTGGATTAGAGGGAGAACTACGCAATTTAGACCAGAATCCAAGGAAAGTACAACCATAAGGAATGTAAGCTTCTATGTCCAATCACCTCTCGGAATAACGTCCTGACCTACAAATGTAACATGCTCATATTCCTCGTAGTTTTGGAAGGCGACGAGGATTGAATTCTGGGCCTCCTTTTACGATCCTCCTGCTATAACCATTGGATTATCCCGGCCCCATCGCAGAGGTTATACTCCCTCTACTAATGCTCACCTCCCTGAAAGGGTACATTGATCTGTGAATTAATTCGGCTTCGTTCAGGTAATCATGAAACAGACTCTTGAAGATGGAGGAGAAGGATTGTGCTTTTGTGGCCTTTTTCCAGACCCGTCGGCGACTGGAGTCCTAACTCTTTGGGACCAGTCTCCGGACCCGTCCGGTGAATGGTTCTTGCCCAGTTGTTGATAGCCACCCTTGTTGGCCCTTATTCCTCCCTAGAGCATGCAGCATAAACCCATAGGTTGCCGCGGGGGTTAATATTCTATTAATACAACGTCTTGCCATAAATAGAAGTTTCATAACCTCTATTTGGAATATTTTGATTTCATTTCTATCGTATTTTATTGTTTCATATGATAACAGCGTCAACATATCGAATTCGAAAGAATTTCAAGAAAAGAATATTTTATACAACAGAATGACAGACCAAAAATTTATGCTTGAGACTTATGACAAAATGGCGCAATTTACTAGAAAAAGACAGTGCGTAGCTGAATGTATTGAGTCTGATTCATATTAAATTGCGCTATTTTTAGAAACAGGAGAATTCATTTTACGCCATCTTTACATTCCTTTTGCTCCAGAAAAGGGAAAAAAAAGTTAAGAATTTATGAAAATAATTCTTGGAACTATAAATCGGATAAGAGTTTTCTCCCATTTATTTCCCTATTTCTCAAGGTATTTCATTTTTAATCCTTTCAAGGGATTTTTCATAATAGAAATAGAATTTCTGTGGAAAGACATTATTACGTAGGATAGATTTTACATGCATATTTGAAAAAAAATCTGATGTGGGCAACACATGACTTTCCTTATATAATGCAATGAATTTACTACTTTTACAGTTAAAAAAATGTTATTCTTATAGTAGATACTTATATCCTTTCCAAGATATTGAATTTTCTTCAATTAGTTGTAATTTTGATTGATTTAGCGTCATTTTTATCCATTTGGCGAGATTTTTGTTAATTTGGAAATAATTAAAAAAGTTGCCAAATTGGCGACATCTCGCCAAATTCGTCGCCAAAATTTCGCCAAGCATTATGGACGAAGAAATAAGTTATTCTTACAGCAGATAAATAACTATTGGCGTTCAAATACAAAAGTATTACTCAAAGAATCTTTTTTCATGACTGGAACGAGCTAGATCCACGAGAATGATGTCACCCAATTTATCGCATGGTGTTACACATGAAAAGTAAACATGGTTCTCAATAGGAAATATTTTTTTTATTTTATGACTTTTTGATAATTTTTTGAAAAATGTGCAATATCTCGAAAACGGTTCATGTTAGCGTTCTAAAATTTATGTCAATCGTTTTCTAATGAAACATTACATAAGAAATGCCTATTTGCGTAACTTTATTAGAGGTTTTGATTTTTTGACGAATTTTTCAAAATTTCACTCAAAAATTTAGGGGGGTTCTGAACATTCGATTGCGTATAAAAACAATAAACTTCCAGTGTTTATGGATTGTGATTTTTGTACCAAATTTCGTTCGAATCGGCCCATTCGTTCGTCAGTTATCGTCTCCACAGACTCACTGACACACACACACACACATACTTTCACACACACACACACACACACACACAGACATCCCTTCAAAAATGTTCGATTCGTGATCAGGGATGCTTGTAACGTGATCTCCCGTCGAAAACTCAAATTCGAATTTTCGACCCCGTCACAATACTTTCCTTATACATTATGTATATAAGGAAAGTAATTCTAAAAAGTGGCAAATGATAATGTTATGATGTAATGCTCCATATTTGATGATGTTATGTAAATCTTAGTTTTAGACACATATTAAACTGAATGAAAAACAACTGGGTTTTTTTTTAATTACTTATCGTACGGAATAAGGACAGGCATTTCAACAATATCATCTGCACAATTAAATTTGTGTGATCATGTTCAGGGTAATTCAAATTAAAGATCAGACATTTAGGCGTCTCTTGAGGAAAAACTACTGTGTAAATTCGTACACATACTTTCCTGAATATGCGGTTTCGATTACAATAGAAAAAAATATTAGTTCATATTTCGGCCGCCAGGGATGGAATCTGGCCAGAGCTGTTCCCGTTATTTGCATATTAAGAAGTATATCTTCCATCCGCAGCCTATAAAAGGAGTTACCTAGTATTTTTTCAAAAATCCACGACTGGTTAAAGTGTCAATGCAGCTCACTCTATAGGATGCCGCGTTACTTGTTAAAATCTTCTATCAAGGAAATAGCAATGCTTCTTCTGCATTTCAGGTATTTCGATAGTTAATAATGGTCTAGTAAAGATCTACTCACGATTTTTATCTTCGGAACATGTTTTTGCTGATATTTGTTAGATAAGGGCAATATGTTTCGGTAACAGCAGCGCAAAATTTCAGCTCCAGCAACCGAAACTTTAACTATTTTTTCTTCAGATAACGAAACTGCGTACTCAGGAAAGTCTGTTAAAAAATTTGGTGGCAATTACCACAGTAATTTTTCCTACAGAAAGGTATAACAGAAGAAAGGTATTTCCTACAGAAAGGTATACCTGATCATTAATCTGAAGCGTCCTGTATGTATATGAGTGCTGTGAGGCTCTTTAGTTGCAAAAATCCACTTTTTTAAGCTGACAATATTAGAAAACGATTCCTTACATTGCCCGAGCTTTTTGTCGGTGACCATTTCGCAAGAGATCGCAATGCAGTCTGAGGGAGTTTCACACAAGTTACATTTATTGTGGAGGAGGAATCTACGATCTTCACGTTTTCTACACTTCAAGAATGTGATGGGGT
Organism: Amaurobius ferox; assembly: GCA_951213105.1. Lineage (NCBI taxonomy): Eukaryota > Metazoa > Arthropoda > Arachnida > Araneae > Amaurobiidae > Amaurobius > Amaurobius ferox. The sequence goes on along the minus strand of OX578153.1, from coordinate 34,241,933 downwards.
TTCAGATGCAGTTTCAGATGAGAACGTTTACGTAGTGGTTAAGATTAGTGACCATGTATATTGTTGTAGAGGAAAAGAGGAAGTTGGTGCATTCTTTGTTAATATTAATAACTTGGAATAGAATTTAATGTGGTTACAATACACGCTAATACGAGATAGGAATTTAGAATTGGAGTTAGTAACTTATCTACCAAATTTTATGAAATTTAGTCAATCAACTTTTGGGTTTGAGCAGAACAGGTGAGTTTGAGTATCTGTATGTCTGTCTGAGCATTCATTGCTCAGACCGACACACAAACACACACGCAGATACACATATATACGTCTTGCTAAAAATAGTTTTTCCGGATTCTAGAATGTTCGAAATGTTTAGATCCGTTGAAAACTTGATTGCGATTTTCGACATAATTACAATGATTCCCTTATATGCACATTACCATGTTTTGTATGTAGAGAAAGTAATAATAATAGATTTTTAATTAAGTACTAAATGTATTGATTTATGTTTAAATATATAATTCAGCATCATTTTAATAAATGATTTAACATATGAACCGCATTCTCCACAGAAAAATGATGTATCTAAACTTTCACCATTCTACCATTTTATCCGACTTTTCATTTATTAAACTTGCTCCTACGTTTCTAGACAATGTCTAGGTCGTGCTTTCGAACTGTGGCATGAGTAAATCTAGAGAAGGGGAACTTACAGTTTAACTTACAATTAACATTAATTATTATTATTATTATTAAGCATTAAAGATATGGCCGTTGATCTCATAAAGTGGAATTGACATTTAAATCGTACATCGCTCGTTGTTGTGCTGCAATAAACCCTCCTATTATTTTTACCTATGTGTAAGTCCTGAAAAGAATTATTAATTAATATTAAAAGATTAGACTATTTTGAAACTTAAACAATATCATTTATTAACAACATCAATTTACAAAAGCACCAATTTTCATAAATATCAATTTTCATTTGATTATTTTAGCGAGAGGAGATATGCGACAAGAATTATTAGTTTTACCGTTGTTGTCTAGGACCTGTTATTATGAGCACACACCTTCCAGTTCAGTCTTGGGCTCATCATCTCGCTTGCATCAGTCTTATACTGCCATAACTCTGTGGTGCGGAAACCCCAGGCCGTCCGACTCGTCCAGAGGACTTGAGTAACAAAGTGGACGACCGGATAACTCTGTGGTGTGTGGCTCCTCCTTGTACTACTAATGCACTCGCACATAGAGTCCTTTACGGGACACTCAAGATCTACTCGTACTTTAAGTCAAAATTCGTGATTATTTTCTTTCATGTCTGATCTCCATTTCTGCTCCTCGTTGTCTTTCGTATGCAACTGCACTCTCATTTTGTCTATAACTGGAACTCGTGTATTTCGTCCACAACTCTGGGGTGTGCGGCTCCGAACTCTGATTTCTTTCCTCTTAAGTCATGATAGTGTAAATACTCGTACTCTAACTGCAACTCCTAGGTCATGTCTGCTAGGTCATTTTCACTTCGCTCCTTCTGTAAATCTGTTATAGACTTGTGGTTCCTTCGGCGGGGGGGGGGGGGGGGGTAGCTCCGCCCTTCTTCCCCTTGGCGCTCATCGGTTCTTCTGAACCCAATAGCATCACTTCACATATAGTAAGGCCCCTCTCAGCCCCTTTGGTCTTGCACACCTAAATTTATAGTCCTTTTGACCTTAAAGTTCACGTTGTCGTAAACTTCGGCGCAAGCCAGTCTGCACGCTTTGTTCGGCGTTCTGGCGACCATAAATACTCAAATAAAAGTGTCTCATGTGAGAAGAATTTCTGGTCTCACACGAACTGAAGTTCGCAAAATCTCAAAATATGCTGACATCGTTTTTTCGGGCGCTCACAATTCTTTCGATAATTTATCGAGCCGAAGAAAGACGTAATAGGAATTCGTAAAAGCAAGAAAGACAGAAAAGGATTTGACCCGGGGCCCATTAATAATGCGAAATCTCAGAGATCGATGAATAATTGATATTTCAATAGGAAATATAACCTAGATTTTGCTCCTTCAATCGATTTTTATGCGCAATTATTTAATATTTCTTAGGTCCAGTTCATATTACAAAGATCATGGATGTAAAAATAAGGAGTTAAAACTCAATACTGAAAAAATTCCAATAACATTTGAGACAATAATTCAGATGGCGATACGATATAGTAAGCGCTCCTACATTGTATATATTTCTATGGTGAAAGGTTTAAAATATTTTTTGAAACTGCTAATTTTGAATAAATAAAATAGTAGCACGATGTAAATTAAAAATGAAACAATAAGGGATAATTCTACGTATTCAAAATTATTTCACTTATTTTTGTCTCTCCACATGAACTCTTTCCGACAAGTGTAAAAAATACTGATTTGTTCTCATAATTAGGGGATATCATTTTAAAAAAATCTGATGTGGGCAACATATGGCTTTCCTTATGTGCAATGAATTTACTACTTTTACAGTACAAAATAGGTTTTTCTTATAGTAGATACTTATATTCTTTCCAAGATATTAAATTTTCGACAATTAGTCGTCATCTTCAGTGATTTAGCATAATTTTTATCCATTTGGCGAGATTTTCGTTAATTTGGCAACATTTCAAAAAGTCGGCAAGTTGGCGAATATCCACCAAATTCGTCGCCACAATCTTGCCAAACGTTATGGACGGAGAAATAAGATATCCTTATAGCAGATAAATGATTATTGGCGATCAAATGCAAAATTATTACTCAAAGTATTTTTTCTCATGGATGGAACGAGTTAAATCCACGAGAATGATGTCACTCAATTTATCACATGATATTTCGTATGAAAAGTGAACATGTTTCTCAACAGTTAATATATTTTTTTTAATTGAAGGGAGTTTTTGATAAATTTATTTGAAAAATGTGCAATATCAAGTTCGTGTCAATCGTTTTCTAAGGAAAACTTACATACGAAATGTCTATTTGCGCAACTTTATTAAAGATTTGATTTTTGGATGATTTTTTCAAAATGTCACTTGGAAATTTAGGGGGTTCTAGACATTCGATTACGTTCATAAACAATAGGCTTCCTGTATTCATGGATTGTGATTTTTGTACCAAATTTCATTGGAATCGCTCGTGAGATATCGTCTCCACAGACTCACTGACACACACACACACACACACACATATTTTCACGCACACACAGACATCACCTGAAAAATGTTTGATTCGTGATCAGGGATGCTTGAAACGTGCTCTCCCGTCGAAAACTCGAATTTGAATATTCTTCCCTGTCACAATACTTTCCTTATACATTAAGGAAAGTAATAATCAAAAATACATATACTCAGTTTTATGTTTATCTATTGTGTCAAACGGAAAAAAAGGCTGCTATATTAACACTAACAACATCTAGATATAATTTTCAAACGTTATTTCATTTTCAAGCGTTTCATCCATTGGAGTTTTATCTGCTTGTCTTTAAATTCATGGCTTCGCTATATCATCCTCACAGCAAAGATCGTCACATGTGGACAGTGACGTTGTAGTCACGTGACACCTGGGTCACAATGTGACATCATATTTGTGACTTCTATGCGACGTTACGTATTAATAACTTTGTAACTTCATTGTGACTATACTCTGTGACGTTTCCACAATTTAATTAACACATAACAATGTGACGACATTACAATGGCAATTACAATATGACGTCAAAAACAAATTAATATGCGATGTCACAAACGACCATGAAAATGACCAAAATGACTTCGCTGTGACCTCAACATGACATTGCCGAGACGTACTGCGACGTCCTCTGACGTCCCAAAGTCACAGTGTGACGTAAATCTTACGTCACTGTGAAGAAAAATGCTGTTAGGGCATAATCAACATCAATATATAAAAATATCTGGAATGTGCTCTCATATAGTCATTTTCATGGAATTTTTAATAATTTGTCTTTCGAAATATTTTTAAAAATTTATTTAAATACTTGTACTTTTAAGTTGGCAATAGCATAGTAATGCATTGGGTACATTTAGATTACCTGTATTCATTTAAACTATTTTGTTACTATTGTAGCGAACTTGTAAAATGCTCTGGTGTCACTTTTCTTCTCTCAATTTCGTCTCTTTCGAAGACCAGACGGATAAAATGCACGTACAGGTAATCTTTTCTATGACGTAAATCTAGAGTTACCGGATGTTGAAATTCAAAGAGGGTTATCAGGTTTGCAATTTATCGCCAATTCGGCGACATTTGGCGACTTTTCGAAGGTCTAAGAAACACCTCAAATGACCAACGTGATGTAAGATATTTCTAGAAGTTTCTACAAATAGAGTCTATAAAAGGCGTCAACCCTCAGTTGGAGAGAAGTTGATGAGATACCAGCTACATTGAACTGTGACTAACGTCAGTGTTTTAAGAATAATTTCCGTTTTGTGAAATTAGTGGATTATTTATTTAAGTGTTGTTTTACTATATATTATACCTGTTACGTTGCGGTTGTGAATAAACGTGTTAGGTATCCTAAAATTTAAACTCATTGTTGTATTCTGAGCTCACATCTACTATTCCTAAGGACACGCCGTAACACTAATCTATATTTAACGTCGTTCAGATTATCACTTTCCTCAAATATATTCTACCCATAGAGGCAAAGTGGAAAAGTTAAAATTCCATATTGGTTAAACTCCATAATCTTTTGAGACAATAATTTATGTGGAGCTGGTTTATAAAAAAATTTACCATATTGTGTGCATTTCTACGGCGAATGTCTTGCATTGTATTAAATAATATTTATTTAAACTAATTTTTTAGAAAATTAAATTATCAGTGCAATGAAACTAAGAACTGAAACAACAAAAAATATTCCTACGTATGCAAAATTATTTTGTCTTTCAATTAATTTTTATTTCCATATATTCTGTATCCTGTTCTACAACTAAGAAAAATTCTTATCACTTCCACTCATAATTAGAGAACTGCAATTTAAAAATAATGACAAATACATATATTAAACACTACTTTTCTATTGAATCAAATGAGAACATATTGGACCTGAATAACTATAGTGAGACGTACATATATGTCTCAAAGCGTTGTGGTATTTTAGAGAGTTTTATCTGTAAGAGTCTTATTTCCTTCTAAATACTTTATTCTATAGTCATTATTTCTGAATTTACCATTGTTTTCGAGAAAATAATTATACGAAATTCTAAATTTCGAATATTCTGAATTCTAATCATGAGAATGACTAAAATGTATATCTATTTTTCCATGAAATGTAAGTATACATACAATTTAATAGCTATGATGTCTTCAATTATCATATCCACACACACACACACACACTCACACACGGAAATTGTCTCTAAATTGTGCGAAGTTTGTTTTGGAATTCCTGAACTTCGAAACTTCGAATTTTAAAATTATTGAAGAAACAATGCTTCTGTGCAATATTCTGTAAAAGTAAAAATTGTAGAAAAATTCAGTTAACAAAACCTTTTATTAAACAGAATGTTTAGTTAAATAGAAAATCTGCTCTCACTAACGCTTGTCGTTGAGAGAACCCATATAAAAAATCTGACTATGAGAACCAATACAGAAAAATCTGGGCTTCATTATGAATTATATTCGTTTGTACGTGATTGAAAAGCAGTTCCAAACATTTGAATTGGGAAACATATGACTTCGTTTATATATAATGCGATGGCTTTAAGTATAGAAAGTTATTTAGAGACTTAATGAGAAAGTCTCTGCGATTAAAGCAAGTCACTGTTTTGCCCTCCTTGAGTGGCGAGCTAGTAGAAAATATGGTAATAGTAATTGCAAATTTCACCACTTTTTTTTACAGATATGCTTTAAGCAGCTGATTAAGCAAAACTATTATTTTAACTGATGTAGCCAAAGAAAAATACGGTGATTCTGATTTCATCATGACTCGAGTGTTGACAGGAAATACATTGGTGGTGTCCCTAGAGATTAGAAAGGCAAGGACCAAAAGTAAATGTGTCTGTATGTGGGTGCGTGAGTGTCAAATTGTTGGCCCTTCGCCATCTCGAAAACCACTTAAGCCATTTGGACCCAATTTGGATGTCAGATTTCATATATTATGTAGATATGAATGCATAAAAATAAATCCAAAGAATGTATATAGTTTAGCTATACATATTTAAACGGCTATATATATTTAGCTAGATATATTTAAATGGGAGTCTGGCAAAGTTGTTGGACTTTCGTAATCTCAAAATCTACTGAAGCGATTTGGACACAATTTGGGTGGTACACTAATTATATTGGGTTGATGGGAATCCAGATATTTTTTAAGTACATATATAGTTTGGTTTAGAAGTCGAACGTCTATTTGTTTTGTATGGATAGTGTCAATTGGTAAACCTGAGACTCATTGCCAAACTCGCAAAACTCAGTCGCAAAACTCAGTATGATTAGAATTTTAAAGATAAAACATAGTTTCGTTAAGAAATGGTGGCGACAAAAAGATGACGTTTTCGTAAGTGGTAAATCATCCAATGCTAGATATACAAGTCGATATTCAGTGAGGCATAGAATCAATTAAGTTGCTTAGGTCCCTCATTGGACGATTCTGCCAGAAATGTTACAATTGGTCAGCTATTTCTGTGATATTCTGAGAAAACTGCAATTGCTGTTCCATTATGTCCCAGACGATATTGGTGATAGATGGTCATGGGAGGATATTAAATCATGGATTATATTGTTGAGAAACTCCTGTAGTATGTGGTGGAGCGTTGTCTTGTTGGAAAATGGAACCTGATCGGCTTACCCAATATATCCGAAAGTGGAAGATATATGTTTGGACGCCTGGAGAGTGCCACGCAATGTAGACAGAAACTTAGTGTAGGCGACGTCCATAGAGACGGTACTATCTTTAATCTACCGCCAACCTCACGGAAGGACTTTCAGACTCTCATATTTAACGTGCCCGCATTCTGTGAACATAGGTTCAGTTTTAGTAGAGCCAAGAATCAAACTCGGGTCCTCCGAGCGAAATCATCGTGCCTTAAGTACTGAGCATTCCTGGCCCTAAATAGAAGAGATCGGCTGTCACACGAAATGGCTTATAGCCACAAAAATACGGTATCGGAACACTGACCGGTCCTCCTCCTCATACGTATGCCCCGGTCACCAGTACTGATAGATAAGCGGGATTCGTAGCTAAAAACAGCATGCTGCTAATCAGACATTGTCCAGGCTCATCGAGATCGGTACCAATACATACGGCTCAGTCTATGGT